>VMDR010004417.1:0-60438 GCA_007922815.1 Macrotus californicus | reverse complement strand
CATGTATCTGTCCTTAGAACTACACTCACTTCCACGCGTGGCCATGGATGACAGAAAGCACAAAGAGTTTTATGCATATCTTTATATCATCTATATCTTTATATATCAGAATGTAAGTATGCCTCCTCATTTTTACTGAGAAAGATACTCTGACTCAGACTCTGAATGCCCTGCCAGCTCTCATACAGGTAGTACGTGTCGACAACACCAGGGCAAGCGGTCCAAGCATCTGTCCCATGCCACTCATGCCACAAAGGACCCTTCCATGCAGCAAGGCCACACGGCAGATGGATTTGTCCCAGCGGTGGCTTTGCCAGGGGAATACAGGGCAGACATGTGCATCAATAAAGAAACCTCGGGCTTGATGTCCTATTTTTATCCCAAACCAATGACTGATCCTTTCCTTTTGTCCCTGGGATGGTCTTGGTGCCACTCTGCCAGGGCACAGACCTGCCCTGGCTCCTGCACTGTCAGGTGCCCTTGTTGACATCAGGAGATGCTGTCCTCTTTCCCCTGGGCCCTGTTGACCCCAGGTGCTGCTGAGCTGACTCGTCTGTTTTCTCCCTGTCCTTGCACTTTGGGTCCTATTTCCTGGCAGGGTCTGTTTTTATTTGCTTATGTCTACTTTTTGCTAAAGCACTCTTAAAATTAGGCAAGTTTTTATAGTTTATTTTCTTCCCTTCTATAAATAGCAGGGCCTAGATAAGAACCCAAGGTTTCTGCTTTCTGATTACACACTGGTTCTACTTTATTACAAAGTCCCGTGATACATGACATGGATTTTGTAAGAAATGCAATCCTCAAATATTTACTGAGTACCACACTCTGGGCCCAAGGATCCTTCCCTGGGGAGGAAGCGGACACCAAGCAGGCACTCCCAACAGCGTGTATTGTATCACAGGCTGGGAAAAGCACAGAATCTACAGGGACACCCAGGGGCGTTGAGCAGGAGGAAGAGCCCACCAGAGCAGGGATATTCAGGGAGACACAGTCCAAGCACAGGGGACATTATGGGTAGAGGGGAGGGAGAGCCCACCCAGCTCAGGGGAGCTCTGATGGTCACTGTGATGGTGCTGAGGCGTCTCCTGAAGTAGGGCTGTGGTTTAAGCTGAGGACCATGAGAATCACGGGAAGAGACATGGAAATGACCCCAAGATTCCTTCAGCAAAGGAGATGGGTGTATACAAATGATCAGGACAGTCAGTCCCTGGCTCCTCCGAGCTCATCACCTCCTGGGAGAGATGGGTGTGTAAACAAGTCATTACGGAACAATGTGTTTAGTTCTAAATGTAGCACATAAAGGCCTGGGGGACCCAGAGGAGGAGGCCATTGGCACTGCCTGGGGAGTAGAAAGAAAGGCTTTGTGTAGGTGACACGTAAGCAAGATGATGAGTGGGTGGCAACCAGTCGTGGCAGAGGGGGTGGACCCTTGGGTGGGACCAGGAAAGGCACCTCCAATTCATTACCTAATATTCAATTAACCAGACATCTGCCACTCCGTGAGTTCCAGCCTCAGGCATTTGGGTTAGCCATAATGAATGTTACACTGGAACGTTATGGCTCTCTTCTCAAGGACTCGGGGTGTTTGATAACAGAGAACATCCTATCTGGTGCATTTCAGGCCCAAAAGGAGCTTTTCAGAAGTATCTGCAGGACCAGGAGGCACTGCTCAGTTCCAGACACATCATCACAAAACTAGAAGCAAACTGGACCAGTGTGGGCTGGACCAGTGGGCACCTCTGTACCCACCCACCCTGGCTCCCCAACACGTTGACTCAGAAATGAAGTGTCCCAGTCACAAGATTAGAAGTAGTCTTCTTTCTCTTTAGACTTCTCAAAGGATCCAGCCGGAGAGAGCACTACACTCCCTGTGTTCTTCTTATAGTCCAACGAGTGCACCACTTACGGATGGAAAACCGTGTAATTCAGCATCCTCTGTTTTCCCATCACACACGAGCGAGGCTGAAAGAGTGTCCTTCCCTACTGACCACACGACGCCCTGCTGGCTTTGCAGACAAGTACAGCCCAGGTGGGTGCAGGTGCTAGGTCAGCACAGTGCCGAGTTCCGTGAGCTGCTAGGTGTAGAGACGTTGAAACGGGAACCAGGTGACTGGGTTGACAATGAGGGATGGGCAGTAATCCATCAGGTAAATGAGGAAAAAGAGGTAGGAACAGCAATACTAAAAGAAGATAATATGAAATTTAAGGCAATATGTCAAAGGGTTGTTTGGTAATGATAAAAAAGCTGACGATGATAATCACGAATCTTTAGGTGCTAAATGACATTGCAGTAAATACAGATGATAAAAATTCATGTGCATTTATACTCGGACATGTAAAAATATTTTCTCATATCCGGAAAACTCTTGTTACGTTTAAGCAAGTTTTTAAAACTTTAATATTGATTTTCATATATTGTCAAAGACGTAAAGTGTTTTTTTCCCTGTCATTCCACATGACAACAATTTTGTAAAGGCCACTGTTTCAAACTGAGTGAGCTGCTGTTGACCTTCTTTAACCCATAACCTTAGGCGCTTCCCTGTTGAAAATCTGCATCCTAAGAAAAAAGATGTTATCCTTTCTGAATGGCTGTAAGGCACCAAGACCAACCACACGATTACATGACATGGGCAAATAAAAAGAAAACGCTGACCCTGTCAACACAGATCCGAAGGGTCTGCGGACAACAGAAGGCACAACGGTGAGGATCACCTGCCCCATGCACCTACGCAGGAACCTGCACACGTCTGAGCGACAAACGCCTGTTAAAACAAGCCCAGGTCATTGTCTCGGAAGGGAGAGTGCCCCGCAGCGGCCCGGTGCAGAATAACACAGGCGACACTTTCATACGTACGTGAACGCGTAATTAGGTTTGTTTCGACAGTTGGCTCAAGCGTGTCTCTTGTGCTGTGGCTTCTCGTAAAACCGTCCCTTTTGTAAGATGACCCCGGCTCCTATCAAATTGCAAATGTAAATTCAACAAACAGCTACAGTGCTTTGAAAAGGAGTGGGAGGTATGGACTCCTCGCTTGCTTCACCAGCAACTTAAAACTTTATCATTTTATTTATCTTTGGAACCCTGCCTCTGGCCCCTGGAGGATGATTGTGCATTGCTATCTTTACCACCACTATGAGCCCCCTTTCTACTTTATCTGTTTGTAGCAGAAAAAGAAAAAACGTAAAACTAACTTATTTTTATTCGTTTGACCCAGCAACACTGAATAAGCAAAGTTGTAAAATATTTATGAATATTTAATGGAAAAATTAACCTCTTAGCCAAAGCATTAACAATTGTTTTTATTTTGTATGTCTTTCCATCTTCTTGTCTGCAGTGAGTTTCAGCATAAGTGCAAGTGTGTATTGGGCTTTTTTCATTGAAAAGCATAACCTTTTCTGGTACAGAGAATAAGTAGCCTAAATGGTAGGTAGAAAATAGACAGGGGGAGGTTAAGAATAGTATAGGAAATGTAGAAGCCAAAGAACTCATATATACGACCCATGGACATGAACTAAAGAGGGGGAATGTGGATGGGAGAGGGTGTACAGGGTGGAGGGGAATAAAGGGGGGAAATGAGACAACTATAATAGCATAATCAATAAAATACATTAAAATAAATACATACATACATACATACAATCACAACCTTTTCCGAAATGCCCACAGGTACAACTGCCACTTGGTGTACAAGAGCCACTGACCCTGGCACTGGATGCTCTGGGGTGGCTCTCTGGGTTTTACTGCAGCAGGTGGAGCTGTGAATGATGCCCTCACGCTCACAGGCAGGAATGGTGAGCAGAGACCAAGAAGTCTGGGGCTCCCTCCACATCCAGGGGGTCCCGCTTATGCACCTCTCATACTAGCAGTGTCTGAACAAGGGCTACTTTCCACCGACTTCTCAAATCCAATCAGGGCCACGAGGGATTTCAGAGTCACAAGACAAAGTGAGGGCACAACATGCTGTAACTGTCAGAAACAACGAGACGCCCCTGCTAGGCACTGAAGACAGGACACCCGACGTGGGGAAGAGCTGACATCTCAGCGTCATAGCCCCCAGACTGCCACTCTGTGAGACAGCAGGCTGCTGGTTCGCCCCAGTGGGTCAGCGGAGAGAGCTCGGGTTTGGACGGGCACAATATGAGCCGAGGTGTGGGAGCAGGTGACCACATATATGAACTTCCTCCGAACACAACTGTGACACTGACCCTCAGTGGCACCCACCCAGGGCTGGGCTGGACGCAGAGACCATGTTGTGCATGTTCTGGGGAAGCCATATGTAATCAGATGGAATTTATGGAATGCCCATTACGCTATCATGTTCCTTCGACTCATTGAATCCTTACTGTGACTCCCATCAAGGAATTTTTTGACCCGTTTTCTGTGCCATCCATCTGAACTCATATTATCGGGCAATTCCTTAAATCCATCTTCCCAGATTGACCAGCATTCTCTCTGGAAAAGGGCTGAGAAAAAGGAAAGAAGAAACCAGTTCTCATTCCTCCTGCCACCTTCAAAGATGAGCCCAGCAGCCCATCAAAGAAATAAAGCCAGAAAGAATAAATTTTCGAGATAAACGAGGGTGTGACCTGGCCCGATGTGTGTTTACAAAGACCAGGCTGAAGGTCACAGAGGGAAAAAAATCAGAGGACAGAGACCAGCGGCCAGGAGAACTGAGAAAAGGCTGTTATCTCCTACTCTGTACCCTCGGTCAAGTCCAGCCCCTCAGCGCATGGACCTCAGATGATCTGCACCACCCACCTGCATCTGAGGCTTATCGGAAAGCCAGTGTCCTCACCCTCACAAAGGCATTTGTCCTACAGATTCCACATCCCATTCTCCTAACTCAGGAAGGCTCAGAACCTGAACGTCCCATCTGGCCCCTGTCTGCCCCTGACTTCATCCTCGCTTCACCCCCTGGACAGCCTGCATGTCCTTTTGTGACAGAGCTCCTTCTTCCAACTCCTGCCAGAACTTCCCCAAGTCGAAAACAAACTCAAGAGGGGTGGCTGCTTCAGTGCGATGCCTGGGAGTCAGAAGGAGGGACTAGTGAGGGAGAACCCGCCAGTCTCCCCTTTTACACTGCTTCGCCGTTTCTGTATTTCCTTGATGTTTATTTTAACCGACTCCTGAGGTGGACAAGGGAGAGAAAGGGAAGGCAAATCCCTCTGTAAATGCAACGGGCTGCATCCAAACTATCCAGGTACTTTCCATCCAAAGCAGGACACTGTCTATCAGTGCTTTTGACCAAAACCAGAGCGTTTGCCATGTGTTTGGAGTTGTTCTAAGTCCTTTCCAGCTAGTAACTCGCTGAAGCCCCCAGAGCACCCCCATGAGGAAGGGACTATTTTTACGCTTATTTCACAGATGAGGAAAGCAAGAAGCAGGAAGCTAACCAGGCGCCTGCGATCACACAGCTGTTACCTGTAAAACCAGAATTTGAGCCCAAACCGGCAGCCCCTCTCCAGAGCCCTGTGCTCCGCCGCCAGGAGATTGCACTGGTCTCTAACATTTCTTCAGCCTCCTACCCTTCCCACCAATCCCTCCCCTGCAGGGCCCCACTCAGAAGTGATATCTCACTCTCTCTGAGCATCTGATGTCTCAGAGCGGTTTACCTGCGATGCTGCTTATACTTTCCATTCTAAGTTCCTCGCATGCTCCTGCTCTGGAAGGTTCCTCAAAGCATTGGGTATCTAGGTCTTCCCAGAAAAGGAAGCATGGGCACTCAGAGCTGGCTGCCAGCCAGCTCCTCCTGGCACAGCCGCTACCCCTCAACCCCCTCAATCTGCTTCTGGGGCCCTGCCTGTCCCAGAGGCCCCCTGCGCATCAACATGGGAGATGCACTTCAACTGGGGTCCATTCAGCTGTTGGATAAATACCAGGGCCTACGGAGTTCCACCTGTTCCTCTGGCCCTGTGGCTACATTTGTGAACATAACAGATGGAATCTCCTGCCTTATAGCTTTCATTCAGCAAAGAGCGTCAGGTCAGAAAGATAATGATGCATAAATTGTGTGGTGTGCTAGCGAAAGGGATACAGAGACAGAAAACCTGTAGGAGATGGTTACGCCAGGGGGCCTGTACTTCTGAGGGCCAGGTGGGCCTCTGAGAAGGTGAGTCTTAGGCAAGCCTGGTAGGAGGTGAGGGAGCTGGCCATGCAGATGCCCTCCAGGAACAGGGAAGGGCTGATGCCAAGCCCCAGGGAGGGAGCCCCTGGGGGTGAAGGCACTGGGGGCGGGGACAGGTGTGGCCTGTACTCTGGGTTAGTCAGGCAGTCAGGCAGCTGTGGAGTTTAGAGCAGAGAAGTGACAGGACCTGACTCAGGTTTTAGACCTGATTTCTTATTCCTCATTTACTTCTAATTCCAACCCAAATCTTCCACCCAGCAAAGGGAATCAATGCACCATCTTTACAGCACCCGCCCCTCCTACCTCTGTTCACTCTGTGCCTTGACTCCAGTGGAGTCTCCAGCCCTCCACACCTGCCCCAGGCCTGGCTGTTGTCCCAGACCTGCCTCGGGTCCATGCTTCCTCTGCAGGGCCTTCCAGAACATTATAGCCCAGGGACAGGCCGTCTCTGTTCCTTACGTGACTACTGCCTCTGATTGAACTCGTTATGACAGGGACCACGTTCTCACCCTCTGCATCTGGCCTATCCCAGAGGACAAGGGGAGCCAGGAGGAGTCTACAGTGTGTGCAGAATTTTCCTTAGCACGTTCCTCGAGTTTTTTTCTAATTTCACAAGAGAATTATCATGAGATACTTCAAAAAATTAAAAATGGATCTGTCTTTTGACCCAGTGATCCCACTTCTGGGAATATATCCGAAGGATCCCAAAACACTAATTCGAAAGAACATAAGGACCCCTATGTTCATTGCAGTGTTATTTACAGTCACCAAGATAGGGAAGCAGCCCAAGTGTCCATCAGTAGATGAGTGGATAAAACAACTATGGGACATTTATACAATGGAATATTACTCTGCCATCAAAAATAAGAAAATTTTACCCTTTGCAACAGTATGGATGGACCTGGAAAACATTATGCTAAGTGAAATAAGCCAGTCAGAGGAAGACAAATACTATACGATTTTACCTATATGTGGAATCTAGTGAACAAACTGAACTAACAAGCAAAACAGAGACAGACTCATAGATAGAGGGCTGATGACAGCTGGTACTGGACAGAAGGATCGAGCAAAAAGAAAAAAGATTCATGGACATGAAGAACGGTGTTGATTGCTATGGGGAGAGGGTATAAGGGGACTAAATGGTGATGGCAAAAAAAATGTACAATAAAGATTAAATCAAAAAGAAATAAATAAAATAAGAAATTGAATATAAGTTTAAAAAAAAGAGAGGATTTCAAATATCCTTTAGGAAAGCCATAGCTATCAATGAGGCAGTGAAGAGAAAGGTAAGCTGGGTTTTGTTTGCTGTGTGTCTAATGCCTCCCGCGGCATTGTTACCGACTATTCAGCTCTGCAGATAAGCTAATGCTTTTTAGCTATTGCAACAAAGCAATTTGTAAAAAGCAAATGTGCTCTGTGCTCTATACGCTGTCTGTATCTGCTTGGTGTACATTCTCCTGAGCAGTTATACTCATGCCAAGGATTTTACTTCCTTTCTAATTACAATTTCTGGGTCTTATAATCCAAATAATGTTGTTAATATTTTTCATTTCCAATTCTCTAAAAAAATTTTAAAGAGTTTCAAAGAGTTTTGTTGACCTAACAGCTCCTTGGAATTCCAACTGTAATGGTAAGTCCTCAGTTAGGAGCTTAGCGGGATTCATAAATCCCTAACTTCCTAGTTGTGACGGAAGAGAAACACCCCATTTTAAAGGCTGTTAGTGTCATGATGGGAAAGACAAACTGTACATCCCCAGTTTGCTGGGGCAACCAGGGGACCAAACTTCTGTTTTTTCGTAAGGATTTCAGAGGAAGTTTGTATTATACTAAAGGCTACTGCTACGCACAAGATGCTGTAAGATTTCTTTCTGGCCTAGTTTTTCCACAGTTGCTATTTGCAATCTATTATATGTTAGCGGCTCTAAACTCCATGACAACAGAAGTCATATTTTCCTATGCAGTGAGGCCACTATAAAAAACAGTCTAGTAGTTACTCACAAAGTTAAACAGAGTTACCAGACGATGCACCCACTCCCCACCTAAGGAAATTGACCACACACCTCCACACAAAAATGCGTGCATGCACATTCACAGCAGAGTGATTCGTGACGGCTGAAGAGCGGAAATAGCTCCAGTGTCCATCAGCTGATGAATGTGTAAACAAAGCATTGTACATCATGAAATGGAATATTATTCATCCACAAAAAGGAATGAAGGGCTGATACATCCTAAAACATGGACAGACCTGGAAAACGAGACGCTAAGTGAAAGAAGCAAGTCACAGAAGGGAACATATCATATGATTCCACGTATATGAGGTGTCCAGAAGAGAAAATCCATAGAAAAAGGAAGATTCATGGTTGCCAGGGGGAGGGGAAAGATGGAATGGAGAAGCAGCTGATAAATATGGGGCTTCAGGGGGCTGATGAATAAAGGTTCTGAAATTGGTGATTATTACACAAACCTGTGAATATACGAAAGCCACTGAACTGTTCACCTTAAAAGGGTGAATATTAAGACTTGTGAACTAATCCTAATTCAAAATATATATTTTAGAAAATTTTAATGATGTTATAAAAAAATCACCCTGCCCATTGCATTACAAGGAAGAAAGCACTAAATAGCAGGATGAAGGATCTTAAATTATGAACTCCTGGATTTTGAGAGCAAGGAGAATGTCTCACTCATCTTTGGAAGCTCAGGATCTACTATGCTTCCTAGTCTGCACACTCTACCCTCTGCATCATTAAAGATACCTCCCATTATCAGGAAATGAAAATGCAGCTGAAATTCACCAAAATACTGGAGGAATTATTGCTCCATTTGACTGAGAAAGTCCACATTTAGATTTGAGGTGAGGCTTGGTCATCAAAGACCCAACTGCTTTCCATACCTTGATTCTGCTCTTTGGACGACTTTGACCCCTGACTGAGCCCTTCTTCTTCCCAGGACGGCTTCCAGCAGGGCTAGAGCCCCCTTTACTCCACATCCAGGAAGAGATAACTGTTGGACTTTATCAGGCAGACTCAGGTCTTGCAAAGTAACAACACCTGTGCGGAACCCAGCAAGACAGTTCAGGAGAACAAAGCAAAGAAAACAGCCACTCATTTGTAAATGGACTAAAAGAAAAAGGGAGCAATCTACAGGAACAAAGGGGTATCTATTCCATATTAGGAGAAATTCTAGGCTTTAAGTGCTGATTGTGGGGGTGGGGATTGAAAATTCCTCCTTTTTGTGGGTCCGTTTTTAAATTTATGTGACAGAGTGCAGGTGTGATTTTCTAAGGTGAGATACATTTCAGGCTCTGGCTGGCTCACAGCTGGCACTTTTACAGGTAAGATTAGGACTCGGCAATTACAAATATGTTTTTAAACAATGGTAAGCACTTACTGTTTGAAGCCAATGAAGACCCATCCTTGGATGCTGGGTGAAGTCAACTCCACCAAGATTGCTTTACTGTCAGAAAGAAGAATGAAGAGCCAGTTGCTGGGCCAGTAACTGCCTGCACTGAGCTCTCTGAATTCACACCCTGCATGCCTGAGAAAAACAGTAAGTCAGTAAGCATGACCTTTGACAGTGGCTGAAAGGAGACAAGAACACAAAGATAGGACGGGGATTGTGCGGGAAGCCATAGATCTCTTGGGAATGGTCTTCTAGGCAAAAGACAACTAAAAAATGTGCCAGGTCTGCCTTAATAATTTATCCACTAATATTCTCACCCTCCTTTTACATTTAGAGATCTGCAACTAAAAAAAAAAATGATTGAAACGCCATCAAGCAGGGAGATAATTCTTTCCTTGCTCCCCAGGACAATGGGGAGTTCGTTTTCACAGGAAGGAGTCTTTGTGCTGCCAGCAGCATAGGAAACCCAGGAGCCCAGAATGGCTCAGGAAAACCGTCCAGAGCCCATTCCAAAGCACTGAAGTTTCACCATCAAACAGGGCATACGCTGCCAGCATTTTCTGTCTCTTCATTCGACAAAAGCTGCCTCGCTTCCTGTTTCCAAAACTTTTCAAAGTTTACCACTGGTCGCTCAATTACTGAACTTTTTAAGCATGTGGACAAACACACTAAGAGGTAAGAAGTGTGTCCTTACAGAGTAAGAGGTCATTCAACAAACTTCAGAATACACGCTCGGAGTCAGAAAGACAAACGCTGTCCCTGCAGCTCCTGGGCTGAGCCACCTGGGGCCAACTGCCTGCACCCTCTGTCCTGTCCCCTGAAAATGGCAATGGTCCTCTCCTCCCATAGGGTTGCACTGGAGAGCAATCGAAGTAATACCACAAATCACGTGGACGGTGCCTAGAGAAATCACACACTAAATACTCAGGGCTGTGTTGTAATCATCACAATGCAGAGGAAATGTGTTCCAAACACAGGAAATGCAGCCCTTTATTTAATGCTAGTTACTATCCCCCCTCCCCTCCACCCCTAGACACTGAAAAGCGAGGTAGAGCTCTCCTTGTCCCTCAGATGCAAAAACTGAGGATAGGAACCTATATACCAATACAGATAAATCCACAGCAGAACCAAAAAGCAAATTCTCTCATAACAATTGTCTACAGAAGCTAAAACGGCCAATGTAGAGGACACTGACTTTCAGAGCCAGAGGAGAGTGCGTTGACTAAGTCCGTTGTTTAACTGATGCAATGCTCAAGGCCCAGAAAGGCCATAAAAGGCAACAATCAGGCCAGTTATTTCACGATCTAGCTAATTAAAGTAGTTCTTGTAGCCCCCTCATAAGAGTAATAATAACAAGCATATAAAAATGATAATAATAACAAGGACATGTAGACACATATCAGAGGTTGCACAGCAACTAAAAAACATGTTCCCTGCCCTGAATAATTTAGAATCTACTTGGATAATGAGTGAATTCTCTGATGCCTATCACAAGTGGGCAATCTGTATTTGGATGGCACAATAAATGTTCAGGAGAGTAGAAAAGCATCATATTATGGGCGAATGCAGTGAACAACGGATTATTTTCCAGAACTTATCTTGAACTCCTGTTGCTGAGAGCTTTAAATGCACAAAATCTCCCACAAAATCATGGACAGACATGCTGGTCAAGTCCTAGTTTGTCTGACAAGAGCCAGCTGAATCTGTGATTTACCTGATACTTTTATTTGACAGTCTTTATAGGAAAATGTTGGGAGAAAATCCATCTGGTCAAATACTGGTTATGTATTCTACAAGTAGGTATTGAACCCATACTGTATAGTAGGCACTGGTACATAATTTAAAAAATGAGCTTACAGTTTAATGCAACAATCCTGGCTTATGCTAGACATGGAACCCAAAGCAGAGGACCAGATAACTCCTTCAGAGGAAAAGGAAGACCCCTAGGAGCCCACCCAGCCTAGGAAATCCCTCATGTATGTAAGCACTGATGGTGAGCCAATCAAAGACTATCAAATAAATGTGAAAGCCAATCAGAAGGCTCCCTGCCCACTACCCACTCCTACCATCTCCATATGACTTCCAAAAATCACACCCTAAGAGGAAGTCCCACCCAAATAGGACACTGACCAATAAAAGACTGTCTTGAGACTTCCTCCTTTTACTGTATAAACTCACTGTTCTTCCACCTCCCAAGTGTCTAGCAGAAGAAATGCCGTAGCAACTGACTCCCTCACTGCTGACGGTCCCTGACTTAGGATGGTTTGACTTAATGACTTTTTGATTTTATGATGCTGCAAAAGCCGTGATCATTCCATAGAACCCATACTGAGAATTTTGATCTTTCTCTGGGTGAGCAATGTGCAGCATGATATACTCTCTCATGACACTGGGCAGAAGGGTGAGTCCCACCTCCCCGTTGGCCACATGACCGCGAGGGTGACCACCCAATACTCTACACCGAACCGTGTTGCTAGCATTTTGGGGGGTATTGTGTTTTGCGTTTTAGTAAACCTGTCTACAAAACACCCAGCTGTGTCTTCTGCTTCTGGTGAGAAGATGGGACTCGAGATCATTGCCCGCCTGTGGGCTAACGTAAGTGTTCTAAGCACAATGAACGTAGGCTAGGTGCATGAGATGTGTTTTTGTCTTACAATATTTACAACTTAAATGGGCGTATTGGGGTATAACCATATTGTAAGCCGAGGAGCATCTGTATACTAAACCCTAAATAAACAGACTTGGATGAATTCTAAAAGTGGCCTTTAACCTTTCAATAATCCTCAACTACTGTCACCTGCCTGCTTAGTCAAATCGGTTGTGAGAACTCTTCAGAGACAAATACAGAGCCTGTGTTTGTTTCCCCGGCAATGCCGCTGTGCTTGCTTTGTAGGCTGCTTTCAGAACAGGAGGGGACAAAGTCACAGCAGCCTGTGCAGAATGGCACAGGACCCATGAGGCTTCTTTGGGGGTACCTTGCCTGGGAAGGTCTGTAATGTGTGCCCCTGGACAAAACTGTTGAGAATTTCTGAGTATTCGGCTTTAATTCTACATCAGCCTCTTGGTGAATGTTTTGCCCTCCACACAGTCATGGCTGTGGGCTAAGTACCTGGTGTGTGAAACAGTGGCCTGACCCATCAGTACTAAGTCTCTCCAGCAGACACAATAAAAATCACAGCATCCGTCCATCTGTCTTCATTCAACCTCTGCCATCCCATCTGACCAGACTCCGATACTCATTCTTCATGACTGATTCAGGCCTTCTCTCATCATGCTAAATCAGATTGATTAAATTCTCCTTGAAACGCTCAGAGTCATAAGCCTTAGAAAGAAAGGAAGATGGGGGAGAAGGAAGAGAGGGAGGGAGATAAACCTTTTTTATAGTCTTGCTACGAGCAAAGATCCTCACAAGGATATATTCTCCACATTTTAATTTGAAAGACGACAGTCAATTGGCAAATAACACTTTCTCTTTTACACCCATCCCATCATTCAGCTTTTACACAGAATTGTTGCCTTGCTTCACGTGTACTTGCCCTCCAAATTTCCTAAGACTCATGCGCTCAGTTCTGAATCAACAAAGCTTAAACCAAAGGGGAGACCTAGCAACATCATACCCAGTGAGCACAACAGTCCTTTCTGTCATTTCGTGGAATAAGATTTTAGAGTTTTGCTGTTGGAATGAGATTATAAAATCTGATGGGAGATACCGGCTCCACAGAAGCAACACCTTCAGGCACGTCATCCGGAACTGGCTGGTTTGTGAGCTCTTGCATGGGTCTTGTCTTTAGATCTGCACAAAGGGCCTAGGTGGGGCCCACTGAGGTCCCTATGGATGGGAACTTAGGAGAGGCGACTTCTTTAAGTCTTTCCAACTTGAAAATTTGAACAGGTTTTCTAAAACAAAACCTAAATAGAAAAAAAGAAGGAAGAATAGGGGGAAAGTTAGGGGGACATGTTCAAAGTGGTATCTCCGTTGCAAAGGCTGACCTTGGATGAGTCTGCTGGTGGGGAATGTCACACTCTTAGGTCCCAGAAGGACCTCAGACTGCGATGTGGCGGGGTTGTGCACACAGAGTTTCCTGCCTGTTTGAATGCACTGCCTATGATGCCAGAGTGTCCCTACAGACCCAGCTGGACTGCTGGGCGGGGCACAGCAGAAAAAGGGCCACCTGCTGCTGACTCAGAAGCTACTCCTCAGCCTTGAGCTCCAGTCCCCTCCGGGTCTAGTCGGGGCTGAAGTGCTAGTTCCAAAAAGGAAGACACAATGTCCAGGCACTATGGGGACACAGCAGTCCCAGGATGAATCCCAGGCCCCTCGGACAAGCCAGTGACTCCTGCCCTCCAAAAGGCACTTGATCACCCACACAAACCGCACCAAAAATGGGATTCCATGTGTGAACTCTGCACAGAAAACAGGAAAACAAACCTCAATTCTGCCCAGAAGCATGCGTGGGAAGGCTACTATTGCTTCCCTGAATAAGAAATAATGAAAGATTCGTTTCTGATAGCTCATCATTTGTACTTACATTTACTACAGCAATAGATGTTGGAAGTGATGACCGACAAATGAAGCACAGATGCCATGCTTGGCCTGGAGGTGCCGGGCGCGGCGCTCGGTGATGGCTGTTAGTCGACATCACCTCTCCATATCGCTCTCATGTAGGAAGCTTCAATTTCTACAGGAGTGGCCTTGTGTCCAGCTAGACTCCTACAGTCACCTGACCCTGCAGGTTAAGGTGGCTGGGGACATAGTTCAGGGCAACAAGACATATGTTCACTGGGGTTTCTGGAAATGTTCCAAGTCCTGAGAAAGCCTTACCCCTCCTCTTTCATTTTCTCGTGGTCCCTGGAACGCGGACATAATTGTTCGATGCTCAGCAGTTACCAAGGACATCGGAGCAGACAGGTAACATGCTCTGGGCCCAGGGGCCAGTGCACTGGACTGGAGGTGACCTCCTCCATGTTTTTTGCAAGAAAAAAATAAACTGCTCATTAATTTAACAGCATCGAAGTTTCTGTCACTCTCAGAGAGTCAGATCAATGCCAAGTGGAGAGAGTGGATCAAGAAACCCCAGACTCTCCAAAATTCCTTGGCTTTTATTCATATCAAGTTGTTCCCTTTGTTTCTGATAAGGGGTCATCTTCAGAAGATGAGCCAGTTGCCTTCACTGCAACAAGTGACCCCATGAGGAAGAAGACAGGTTTGGGGTCCTGTTGTTTTGTGATAAAGTAAAACTAAAGGACAGTCACTTCATTGTCCTTCTCATCCAAGGGGAGTGACTGAATTTGGTGTCTTACTGGATATAGCACAGGCCAAGAGAAGTGTCCAGGACAACGGGGCCAGTGTGTTCCTGTACGCTGTGAAGGGGAAGCCACTCGAGAGTCCACATGCCACGTTGGCTGTATCGTGTATTGTCTGACAACACGGTTATGCCATGCGGTTCTGCAATCACTTAGAGCAAACAAGACACAAGTTTCAATGTAAAGGCAAGGAAATCAGTGAGACACCAATTTTAAAAAAGAGCTCCAAAGCCCTGGCCAGTGTGTCTCAGTGGGTTGGAGGATCCTTCCACAATGGAAAGGTTGCAGATTTGATCCCCATTCCAGACAGGTACAGGAGGCAACCACTCCATACTTCTCTCTTGCATCTATGTTTCTCTCTCTCCCTTCCTCTTTTTGAAAGCAATGAAAAAATGTCCTCAGGTGAAGATTAAAATAAAAAGTTAAAAAAAAAAAGAGCTCCATGGATTTCAGGGGAATCCCAGCTACCAGTGGACCTACAGGAGTGTGTTTCGACCAGAAAGCTTCCAGTCCAGGCACCTTTGGTCATTCGGCACCAAGAAATCAAAGGGCTGCCCCCCAGTTCCCAGCACCAGCACCGCTACCTTTCAGCGCTCACTTCATGGACAGACTCAGTAGGGTCAATAGTGGCCTGCCCCCTGCCCTGGGCCCTTAGGGAAAACAGGTCGAGGCCAGTGGAATTTTCTCTGCTTGGTTCCTCAGCTGGCAGTTGTGGGGTTCTCTACGGGTGAAACTTCAAAGCAAGGTAAATCCACCTGTCCATCCACTCATGAAAAGGAGCCCATTACCTTTCAAAACCAGCAGAACAGATGCAGAGCCCCACTCTTCCATCCTCATCTTCAGAGGGTAGGGGAAGGCATCAGCTATCCCAACAGATGGGGACATTTGTCAGAGTCCATGCCCGAGACTGTGGGGGCAGGCTGCTGGCAGTGGTTGCTGGGAGCCAGGCAGCAGGGAAAGAAGGAAAGGGAGCTGGTTAGTTGTGACAAGCACTTTGGTCTGGGAAGCCTCCTCCTTCTTGACCACCTAGCTCTTCATGCAGATGTGGAAAAAGCAAGGTACTCCCTCTTCCTACCACCCTAGCGGCTCCAAGAGGCCACAAGACCCCCCTTCTGCCCCAGTGGATGAAAGGTGGAGGGGCTTCTGAGAAACATTTGTTCCTGGATAAAAGTGGAAGGCAGGCTCTCTTCTCTTGCTCATTTGACAGCTCCCACACTTGTACCAGGCCGTGTAAGACTTGCTGCCTACAGGTGTGGACACCCTTTGGTAACCAGGAAGCATAGAAAAGAAAGACAAGACCTAAACATGCTTCCGATGTTGGAGAGGAAGGAAAGGAAGAGCATGGGCCCCCCCATGATATTGTCACCAACCAATCTGGAAACACCTCTCTCTGCATGTCTTACTAAGTTGACAGTAAGTGTCCTTCCTTAACAGGTAGACTGTTCCTCCCAGCTCTAGGATTCTACATATGACCAAAGAACGTGTTCTGACTCAGATTAAGCCCTGGGACCTACAAAATTGTAGGGGTTCTAAAACAGAGGACAAAAGTAATTCAAGAACAACGCAACAATAACAGCCAAATCCATGAATAACCCATCTAAACCAGCTCGCTTATTCCCAGGGAGACATGGGAATATTTACCTGCAGAGTAAGAACCTGGGACAATTCCAGGGTACTCAGCCTCCAGGTCAATTTAGAATAAACTCCAGACTTCACCAGAAGGAATTTCCAAACACCTTACTCATTGAGAAAGTGCTTACTCGCCCTACAAAACACAGCGACGAAGACCCCAGAATTCATGAGACTCATTCCTCGTGTTTATAGAGCAAACATCTCCAGAGAGATGGATCACTCTGTTTTGTTTTAATAATAATTCATCCTTGCAATATCCTGGTGGGGAGGAGGGGGGATAAAGATCTTTGCTACCATTTCAGAGGGGGAAAGACACAAAGAACATGAAGTTAAATGATTACCTTTAAACCACAGTCAAAATGTAACCCCATGTAGAGAAAGCCAGTAAGCCAGCAGACTTTAGAGTCCAGATATCTTAAGTTCCAGTCTATGCTCAGTCCCTCGGGCACCTTCCTGATGACACACAGATGATCCAGATGAGTCACTGGGGTCCTTGCACCTCCCAGAAACTAAGCTAGGATGCAGAGACATCACAGACCAAAGGCACATCGACCCAGCCCATGGGAATCATTGTCATACAGGCACCCTAGTTATTTTTGGACTCCTCAACATTTGGAATAACAAACAAAAAAAAAATAGAAAAGGAGAAAAATATGAGGCAAGTACCAACACAAAGAATACACAAGAATACTTAAATGTCAGAGAGATTTTCAAATACTGCCTAGAAAGTTAGCAAAAACGGGGTAACTGTGAGTGGCAGAGAGGGAAGAAATAGTTTAGAAATATATTATTTTTGTTAACTGAGGTTAAGCCAACATTTTATTCTCATTTGTTAATAAGACATCCTACAACTCTTTCAGAATAATGTGAAGTGGCTTGAAATCAAGTCTGTGAGACCATGGAGCATGTAGAACAGAAAGTAAACTGCCCGGGAGCAGACCTTGCCCTGCCAAACGCTGGCCCCGTGACTCACCCTTGCGTGCCTCTGGCTCACTGACCAAGTCCGCCATGGGAGCAAAGGGCTCCTACCCCACTGAACATTCATTCATCTTCCTGAGGGAGCTCGGAGCACACCACGCAGGATAAATGCCTAACCGTTAAACAGACGTGAGGGGAGGGTGAAAGTGACGTTGAGATCTGAGTGAGGATGGAGTGGAGAGTAGTACAGGTGGTGTCTTGTGGCAATGGGGTGGAAGAGAAGGACAACTGTGAAGGGGGAAGTCAGCCAGTTAACCAGAGTCCAGCGCAAGCAGGTCCCCCAGCAGATCCATTTCAGAAAAGAACAGATGTGGTACTTGAGGACCTGGGGAACTGGTCCCTTAAACAATCCAGGCCTGCATATTTTAGAATATTTTTCAGGCACTTAACTACTGGCCTGTCATATTCTTGACCTAATTTGAAGACTGCCGTTCTGAAGCATCCACTCCTCTGAGGAGTGTGGGACCCAAGGGGCAGGGAGACAGAAACACCCTGGTCTCCTCACCCATCCTCTTGTTTTCACTTACCATCTTCAGGACCAGAAACCAAACTCATTAGCTACTTCTCTTCTCTGTCCCACGTCCTCTCTGCATCCGGGGGAACAGACACCAACATGGCTGAATATCCTCTTTGTGATTCTGGTGTTCGATAACCTAAATCTCTCTAGTTCAACCTACTCAAATGTAAGTATCGATGATGACAGTTTTCCTTTCTTCTTCAATTTATATTGGACACTTGGATGGTCCCCTTTGCAATATATGAAGAATTTAAGATATATATTATAAAGTTTTAAGAAGACATATGATTTTTAAGGGTTTGGGGAAAGGAAGAAAAGACTTATAATCACCCTAATCCTTACTGTGAACCAGGTTGGCAATGTGCCTGCTAATGAAAGTTATTATTAATTTTAGTAATATTTAAAGAAAGTAATCAAGGCCCAGGGCTAGCTATTGTGGCACCGTTACAACCTCCATTGGCAGTGTTTTATGGTCTTTGTGGAGACTCGAGAGCCATATGCGAACAGTTAAGCGGTCTGTGATTGATTGCTACCACGAGAGCTATAAACACACAATAATCAACGCAGCGTCATGGAAGACCCAGGCGAGCACGGAGTTTGCTCCAGAACCTTATCCTATAATCTGTTTAGATGAAAAACGAAATTCACTAAGCTGTATGATTTTAAGGCATGCAACTGAAGAATTCACACCAAAACGCAAACAGATTACCATAGTATATATTCAACCCCTGGGCCCGAGCATGTTCATGTCTACAAGTTATGAACAGAAACAAACATTATGACATTGAGATTGAATTTTTACCCTAAGGCTACCATGGAAGTGAAATCTGAAAAAAAATAAGGACATGCATTTCCTTTACTCTGAGCTTCACTTGCATTTTTAGTGATTCGAACGTTTAGACTTGCATTTTGACTTCCTCCGAGAACAACAGAAATCTATCCCCGCCCTGTTAGGCCTTACAACCTAGCTCCAGCAAATGCTTCCAACTGAAACAGTTTCACAACAAGGTGGAAATCCAAGATTCTATCAATCAATAAAGTTTAGCAGTTACTAGCTGATAGATGTTACATATTTCAAGTACTTAGATGACTTCTTTCATGCCCTTGAGCTAATCAATACCTCAAATTGTTTATTTAATTTATGTTTATTTTTCTTTTCACACAACAAACGCAGATGGTTTAAAAAACCACAAGTGAGTAGAAACAATATAAATGTTCTTTCGGTATATAAAGCAGAATGGAAACAAAAATCAGTCACATCTTGTGCTCATAGCTCTAAAAACTCGAGCTGGCAGATTTCCCTTTCTACAATAGTTGGCATTGGCTGAAGTTCTAGATTCCACCAATTGTCCTTAAATTCTAAACAGTGAAAAACTACTTCCTCAGAAGTAGGGAAAAAAATTAAGTCACTTTTTAAAGCAACCAAAACCAACCACCAACCATCATCACTGGGGAAATAAGTAGTCAGGGTTTGAGTGAGGCCCCAAAGACAGAAATATAAGCCCCCATCTACCACACCTTAGCTGTACTTTCCAACTGAAGGCTCCCCAAAGTACGTGGTGTCTGGCGAGGGAATTACAGTCATATTTCTCCTGTAATCAAAGGACAGAGATCGAAGTTTGGTTTCCCCAGGTTGCTGCTTCCTGGAGAGGCATTCTCACATGAAAACGAGGCCACAGCCCAGGTAAAGAGCTCAGAAAGTGACCAAATCGAAAAAAAACCATTTGGCGAATTTAGGGTCGTGCAAGCACACTGTGTGCTCGTTTTATTGAGAGCCCTGAGGTCGTTGCAGAAAAAAATATTGACTTCTATGTTTGCCTTGTGCGCCTCCATCTTTTTCCCATTAAAGATGCTTCACTTGGAGAGCTGTAAAGACAAGCAGGGCTGGCCCTAGCTGGTGTAGCTCAGCGGATTGGATGCAGGCTGTGAATCGAAGGGTCACTGGTTCGATTCCCAATCATGCCTGGGTTGCGGGCCAGGTCCCCAATAGTGGGTGTGCAAGAGGCAACCACACATCGATATTTCTCTCTCTCTCTCTCTCTCTCCTTCCCTTCCCCTCTCTCTAAAAAATAAATAAAATCTTAAAAAGAACAACAACCCAAAACAGAAAAGCAGGACTGGACCAGAGGTTGTCGATTTTACCCTGTATAATAGCTTCAGCCACTTCTACACCCTTTTACCTTTAATGTGTTCACATGCGCAGACCGGATGAAATGTTGTGGAACTGAATCTCTACCCCAAAGAAATCAGTTCCTGTTTTTGAGAAGGGAATTTTGTGAGATGCAATGCCAGGCACACGTGCGATGTGGAATTATAAAAACGCTATTTCTGGAAAGAAAAACAGGCTGGGTCAGAGTTGAAAGACTCCTGGGATGGGGTGGCCAGGGCAGAGGGAAAAAAACTACTTACAGGATGTTTTCCATCCGAAGCAGATTCACCTGACAATAGAAGAGGGAAAGCTCTCTTGGTTGTACCTGGAGTTGTCTAGAACTTCTAAGCCACCAAAGTACCATCACAGAGTCACGTGTAGCATCAGAAGAAATACCCTTACAACTAAACATGTAACTTAATGAGGGGAAACATGTAAGTTCTGTCCATTAGGCCTACTAAGTTTTTAACCTTATTATAATTAAGATTGTCTCTTTAAATAACTCAGTAAGAGAAAGTCTTTTATTTCCCTAAGTGGGTCAAAGGAACATTCAATATCTGACACTTTTCTATAAAGTACAGCAGAATCTTGACACCACGGCAGACAATTTTCTTAGAGGAAAAAAAAAAATGGAAATGGGAATTTTATGCCACGGGAATCTTGTATCTATTCTGCAATTCACTTATCTAAAAATTATTAGATATTGAAAGATTGTTAGAGTGATTCGTAATTAAAGTAACTTTGAATTTTTCAAAATGTTTCCATTCAGGCAATATCTGTTCAAATGTAGTCAAACCGATAATCAAATTCAGATAACCTTTCAGCTCCTCACCCCAATGCTTCTTAAAAACCCTTGACTTTTAAAATTAAGAATTCCAAACATTGTGCTCATTTGTCTTCTCACTTTATATTACCCCTTATCCCAATTAGAAAAGGCTTTATATTTTGCCCTGACCAATGTGGCTCAGTGGGTTGGAGCATCGTCCCACAAAGCAGGTCACTGGTTTGATTCCTGGTCAGGGCACATGCCAGGGTCACGGGCCTAGCCCACAGTTGGGGCACAAACGAGAGGCAACCAATAGATGTTTCTCTTCCTCTCTCTCAAATCAACCAAAAAAGTCTTTACTCTGACATGATTTCTACATTGTCTTTGATCTCCCTCAAAACTCTATGTGCATTGATGTAGTCCACAGACCAGCCTTCTACAGTTCTTGAGGCCTGACCATTCTCTTCCCACAGTTTCTATTTCGGCACCACCCCCAGCAGATTAAATACGACATGAAGATCAAAGTCGATGCTGACAACTGAGACCCACTGTGGAACACGAAAACGTGATGCTACTCGGGTTCGCCAACATTAGTGCTATTTCCAAACAAGGTCATTTAAAAATTTATCTTTGAATTAGCTAGGATTTTTTAAAACAAGACTTGCTAGAAAAGTAACAGCACAACAAAATCTTAAAGTGAGCTTTTAACTCAACATGGAGTTCAACAACTTTAAAAACCTATCATTAAATTTCGTGGATATGAGAAATGGTCATTAGCTATGGATTTCTAAATAACTTCTACACAACACACTTGGATAACGTGGTTCTATGAAATAATAAGACACATGCTTTTTCAAATATCACAATCCAGACATTTTTTATTACTGTGATTTTAATTATTCTGTTTAAATGTTTTGCCAGTTCACTCCAGCCTTTGTATTGAAGACTTCAGGGTATTAGCGACATTGGCGGACCCCTAATTTGATGTCTCCCCTGCATGACACTATTTCACTTCCCCCTTTTTACTAAAATCTGATGCTCCGTACTCTCCAGGCTCTGCCTCATTGATGGGACATCCAGAAATTATCTAACTAACCCCATACTAATTAAAATCTGCACCTAGGTATTAAAGAGACTATAAGACAGATCTTGGGAACAAAATTTTTATTTACACACTGTATCTAGAAGCAGATACATAAATTCTTATACAATTAATTTCCAAAAATGTGCAAGAAATTACTATAATTTGTGTACAAACCAAAACACGTAGTAAAATCAATGGACTTTGGATAATTCATTCTATGGTGTTCTCGGTACAAATGGCACACACCTGATTGGAAACATACAGAAAAGTGTAAACTACAGCAATCTGATTGCAAGGATTAATTTCATGGCACTCCAACAACTATAAAATTTCTTTAACCCAACCTGTATACTTATTACAAAATTCGGTAAGAATGTTTCATCATCTCTGGATGGACTGTTTGGATCACTTTTCAGAAACAGCAACTACACATCCACCATGTTGTGACTGATTAATTAAAAATGCTTATAAAAAACCTTTGCAGGATTAAAAAAGTATTCGAAGAAACCGAATTTCTGATTACTAACATACCCATACTTTGTTCTAGAATTTTTAAGTTATTTATGGAACTGGTGATTGTTCCTCATTAGTTTTCAACAAAACTGTCTATTGCTGGTAGCGATTTCGATTTCAAATTGAGACTTCACATTCAATGAAAATTCACAAACATTGAAAACATACTATCGGAATCACCCAAAGCAAATCCCTCTCGCACACAATGTGAAATGTAGGATGATTAAGACCAGCGTTTCTGAAAGCACTGTTGAGAAAGACAGTTAGACTTCAGCACTAGCAGAGACGTTGCACACCACCTCTATTTCAGACACTAGTCACTTTTATCCTGTTTCAATAACACTGGCTCAGAAAGGGTAATGTACTGGTCTTATTTCCTATGTGCCCATGATCTAGGCTTTTCTTCAATAGCAAGATGGTTGCCCTGTGTAGCTGGTTTCCTTAACGACTATTTTTAGCTCTATGATCATTTCCTGTGATATAAATTTTTGACCTCCTAAATCTTCAGATTATTGCACCAAGAAGAAAGAGAACAGTTTTCCTTGGAAAAAGAAGAGTGAGATAATTTTTCAAGTACTTTCTATGCTTTTTTTAAGTAAAAATGCATAATAGTGCCCTAGTAAGCCTGGAAATAGCTTCTGGTCTCCATCATGTCTTGGGATGAAATATTTGATAAAAACAACTCTGATTCATTTATTATGGCAAAAGGATACAGCTTTCCTGTTTTCTTCTTCATGCCTGGAGCTCAGCCTTTTAAAAATCACTCACTGCTTGTGCCCATGCCATCTAAGCTGCTGCTCAGTGTAATCCACACATTTACCCAAATTGTCTCTAGACACTGAACATGTCTCTTTTTCCCCCGTCCACTTTTACCCAGACTGCTGTGGGATCTCATAAAGTCAATCTTTCACATTACGTGGTGTTGCCGACTTCAGATGGTTCTCTCCAGGCAATGGCAGAAAATATTGCAAAACTACTTTCATTGTAATTTCTTGGCAAATCCATTTATTCCTCTCAACACAGTATCAGACCCCATTTTACTTTAAATTATTTGATATTACGGATTTACAAAAACACACAGAATTGGCTTTCTAAATTAGAATCGTATCAAGACTCGCCCTCCATAAAAACACCAATACACTTCTAAAAACATTCAAATGAAAATCAGAATAATCTGAGCTTGAAACGAAATGGCTGGATCTTAAACACACCCCACTGAGGAGGACACGGGGAACGGCTGGGCCCGCATGCCAAGACGGGGTTCCGGGCAGAGTCGGAAGGCCTCTGAGCAACACGGCCTCACGAAGGGCGCACGGGAATGCTTCTTGAGACCGGAAGAGCCATTTCAACATCTATTATTAAAACATGGGGACTCTGACAATACCTGCCATCCAACAGCGATGCACAGGGACTTTTAACTCACCTTAGATATATTTTAAGTTGTTTAAAAATAAATAGTTTTGCAAAAAAATAGTTTAAATGTCTTGCATTAATTTGATACGTTTACAACTAACTCTGTAATAGTTCTCAATCCAAATAGCTTATAGTGAACACTTAAAATTATATTATTACAGTATACTCAATATTCCATCGTATTAGGTGAACACATCAGAAAGTGAGTCTTTGTAACAAGGTACAGTTTACATTCCACCAAAATTAAGTACCTTTTCCCCTTTAAGTCAAAATACCACAACAAGACAGTATGGTACTGTGCCTTTTCCTGTTAACTCTCAGCTCTGACCCTGAAAAGCAAACAGAGAGAAAATGGGGTACGGCTGTATCTGGATGACAAAGCTGTCAAGTCTGACCTAACATGTTTGCTGTTGTTCTTCGACGGGGCTAAGAGCTAGGAGAACTGGATGACAAAGGACGAAATGTCTTCATTCCATGTTGCATCTGAGATGGGAACATTTTCTGGACGGGGCAATCCCAAAATACAGCACTGAGGGCCATACAATGAGTAAACACTACATTTCAAAATAGCTACAAAGTATGGGGGAGATCACAGCCCCCCCCACACACACACACCAAGACGACTGAATCAAAGGGATAAAAGAGCTACCACCGCCAATTTCTTTAAGACTTAAAAAGCAAGCGATAGGAAACCTGTACTAAAACGGCGCTCTCTATGGTGGGCAACAAGACCGCCATATTATCTGAGATGGTCTCGGTACTTCTCTTACGTGGTGTTCCACAATTTTCCAACTAAAGTCACTGGGCTTGTTGTTTGTTTTCTCAGTGGGATGAAGGGTCAAATCTAATACATCTTAACAGTGGCTGCATAAAAGAAAACTCAAATCCATTTAAATTCATTCTTAAGTAAATTAATACTTAATTTGAATCAATTTAAAACTTAATATGAAACTTGAATGTTCCAACAGAATCCAGTCCATTTACAAAAATCAGTTCTACATCAATTTCACCCAAGAAAAGGTTTCTATGCTACAGAAATCACAGACAAGACATTTTAGCAAAGGAAAACAGAGATGACACAAAAAATAGCTATCACAGGAAACTATGACCATCTAGTGTTTAATATTTCTAGTTTGATATGGTCTAGGTCTTTATATGTTATGACAATTTGTACCAGAGCTTAAAGACAGAAAAGGCAACAATTTCTAAACTGGTGGTACATATTTCTTTATGATTTTTTTAATGTAAGGCCATTTATTAAAATAGACGAATCACAAGACGAAAATGAAGGCAACAGAAAAATCCACATTTTCACAACCAAAGTGAAAAAAGAAAGAGAACCCAGCACAACCTTAAAAATAATTTAGAAACAACTGGAAGATAATGTTGCAGGTCCATGTTCCCGTACCCAAGATCACATCATTCATAATTCTCAATAGATCTTTCTCAAGTACGAGATTAAAAAATCATCTTCAGTGTATGCGTAAATTCTGTGTTTGTCACACAGCTAACTTCACTCAACACTATCTGTAAAAATGGGCCATTTAAAGAGACTAACAATTTTCATTCTCTAGGTTTCATTCAACTTTACTTAGGGTTGAATACACATGAAATGTGCTTTTAATGCATAAAAATCACAGTGGATAGCAGCAAAGGATGGGGTGGGGTAAGGAGAATCTGATCGTTCACATTGTGATTATTCTGCACGTCGGTGAAAGAGAATTCATACTTCTAGACCTTCAAGCCTTCCCTTTTTAAAGAACCAAAATAAACCCAAGACACCTTGCCAACACTCCCCCACCAGAAAACAAATTGATTACTCTTTTACACACACAGAACTGAAATAAGTATGGCAGCAAAGATTCTGATAGCGATGAGCGTCTGTAAACTGTATTACCATCTCTTTTCCTTCCTCCCAAAGTGCAGGACGCAGGGCCCCCAACTTCAGTAGTGCTTCTCCTGCAAGTAGTCCTTCATTTTGTTTGGCAAAGGCAGTTTCTGAATTAGGTCTATCCTGGTGTACTGACGAATGACAAAGCGACACAGGTACTGCAGTGAGCGCACCTGCATGAACCGGGACACCGGATTGGTCAGTCTGACGGGGTAAGTTGCAGACCCAGGCAGCCGAGACCTCGAGTAACAGAAAGCTCCGTTCTCAGAGTCCCGGATGGAGTGCTCGATGAGGTCCACTATCGACGTGTGTCCTTCCACATCCGGCTGCTCGTAGAAGCTAAACCTACCGTTGGAGTGTTCGATTCTAGTGTGCAGGGTTTTGCCGTGGGAGCGGAAGCTCAGGCTTAGAAGGTAACGGTCATCGGAACTGTCCCGAACGAGGAAAGAACCGTCGGGCACGTTGGCGAGCTTCCCTTCTGCCTCCCAGCGCGTGATCGGTCCCCAGTACCATCCTTGTTTTGCAAGTTTTTTCAGCTCCTCGGTAAGGCTTGTCACCACCATGGGCCCACTACTCTGCACTGAGTCGTAAACTCTGGCCACCCCAGGAGCGGAGTTGGGGTCAAAATTCAAATGGCAGCGCACACTTTCCGCCACGTGGGCGTCCGTGCCTGTGAGCCCACTGAAGTTCCTTTGGATTGGATTCGTCTGCATAGGAGGTAGCAACGGTGAGAGTGGGGGGGCATCGTCGTGACCCGCTCTGGGGCTCTGCAGCACGACCCCCGTGGTGCCGATGAGCAAGCCGTTCCCCGACGGGTCCACGAAGATCTCGGGGGCCACCACGAGCTCCTGGTCCCCCTGATGCTCGTCCTCGGGGAAGGAGCTCCCGCCACCGGGGGCAGGGACCGCGGAGACCTCCATGGGAGAAGACCCGTCCAGACAATAGGTGCGCGACCCCTCCAGGGGGTACATCCCCTCCTCTAAAGGCACAGTATACTGAATGTAGTCCTGAGGCATAAGTCCGATAACGACAGGCACATGCTCGTCAAGGTGAAGGTGCAGGTCCCCGTTGGGGGACTCCGAACTCTTCAGGGAACTCCTCTGCTCCTGGCACACGGGGTCCGGCGGCAGGTCGTGAAGCTCCTTGCGGACGCCGTTCAGCGCTGGGCTCGGGCTGGAAGAGTGAACCAAGGCTTTGACCCTCACCTCCATTTTGATGCACGTCTCCTCCGAGTTGGTGGGCCGCAGGGGCCACGGCGTCGGGCTGTAGTGGTGGTTACGGAGGGACGTGGACCGGATGGGCCTCTGGGCTCTCACGTCCTTGAAGACGATGGGTGCAGATGAGGACGACACGGTGTCCCCGTCGGCCGCGCTGCCCGCGGGCGCACCACCCTGGCCCTTCTGCTTCTGCTTTGCTGACAACCGCCTCTTCAACGTCCCCATCAGGCTCTCGCTCTTGGACCTACTCTTGCCCCCTTTCTCATCGTCTCCGTGGAGGTCGCAGCTGGCCATGTCTCTCCCGTAGCAGCTGCCAAACAAGGAATCTTCTTTTCCAAAATCACTGGCGAGGGATGGTTGCTGCACTACCATGAAATCTGTGTCTTCTTTGCTTTTACTCAAGTTGAAAGATTTCCGGAAGGTTTTGAGACTGATTTTCTTCATTATGACTAAGGCCCTAACCGAGGGGATCAATTTCTCTCTGGAACGTCACCCTCGAACATCCGACGGGCTGCATGCAACTCTGCATCTGGGTGCTCTTCCAGCTTCACGTGCGCTTTGGAGCCATTTTCTACAAAATAAAAAAATGAACACACACCGTTGAGAGAGATCACATCAGAAAACTTTTCACAAAACTTTTAGTTTTCTCAGGTTCACTCTGCTAGCCTTTGAATAAGGACAGCAGAGTGGGTGCGTAAGCAGCTCAGGCCCCTTAGGACAGGGGTTTTCTTCCATGTCGCCCAGCACACCAGGTAGCTCAGTGCCTACTGTGTGGTCAGACCTTGACGGGTGTTTCACCATGCTTAACGGCCAAACCCTCATCTGCCCCCTTCTCCTGAAGAACGGGCCACAGTTCTTGTCTCCAAATGCTCCTCTTCAGCACCAGCTCACGCAGGACCCAGCCACCAGCCCGTGTCCCACGAGCGGCAGACACTTGGGGTGGAGGCACCACATTGAACTGGCAGAGTAATGAGCCTGGTGGACTCCTCAACAACTTTTCTATATTTAAAAAAATTTAAACCTCGGTAAAAATGAAGGAAGAAAAAGTATCCCACAACCGGTGATAATAAATTCTCTGGGAAAAGCCCGGCAATGCCCCTCCCGCCCTGCGAGGCCCACTCACCTCTGCCCCCGCGCCTGACCTGGGCACTCCCGCATGACTGGGCGTGCCCGGTGGAGAACGATCTGCAGGAAGGTGACAAAGCATGTTCCAGAACTATTATGTCCCCCTCCTCTTCTTTTTTATTTTGCAATTTCCAAAGATAAATTTTCACTTCTGTGTCCAGAAATACAACTTCTAAACTTCATTTTTTGCACACTGTTCCATCATTGAAATGGTACAATTTCAGTTCTGTAAAGACTTTCTGAAAGTCATGTCACAGGGAAAAATGCTGACCTCCTGTGTCGCATTCACCGTGCTAACAGGTCCTGGGAGTCTTTCTGCTTCAACTACACGTTTCACGTTCTCAGTGGCTACGCTCTGCAGTTTGTGCGACTACTGAAGTGCAAGGTCATAACACGGTGCTTAGCTTGAACTTGTGCAAAATGCTAACACTGCTAGGAATAAAACTCTGACCTCCCCACCCAGCAGATTAGCAGCACTCAGTTTTGTGGTAAAAGACTACAGCTGTAACCTGGATGACACTCATGAATTCACTATGCATTTACTAAACCTACTATGTACCCAGCACTGTGTGGGGAAATGCAGATTAACACGGGATTTATGGCCTCATAATCCAGCAGGAGAGAGATCAGTGGATAAATTATAATACAAACCCATTAGCAACACAGCGATGTAACACACAGTAGGAGCTGAAAGGAGACAGGTATCTTACAAACATTTACTTATAAATCGGATTTGCTTTCTATCATGAAATCATTTATAGTAAAAACCACTCAGATCAGACAACCTACTAGGGGATTAGCAATATCATCTCTATAAAGGAAGAAACAAGCTTAAAAAATCTTACTGTTAAGTTTTATGTTTTTGAGCAAGTTGTGAAAATTAAAATATATCTAAACATTTAGAACACCCAGTTACTTTTAAACATTATTGTATATTACATGAATTCACTGTCCGAGTACCACCACCATCTCATTTTGTGAAATAATGTTGGTAACTCTAAGGAACATTCAATTAGAATTATTAATTGGCTGAAACTTCACACCTGACCAGAGACAGTCATAGCTGCAGAGCCTGCTGGGTCCACGGGTTCACGGTGTACTCGTGATGACATCAGAGATGTGTGAGTGTTGGGGTGTAGACATTGCTGATACAGCAGGAGTACGTACGGACCCATCTCGGGTTGGGTGGAAGACACCGGGTGCCACACACAGTGAGTCCAGGCTCTAGGACCCACAAGCGGGTCAGTGCAGATGAGGACAGAAGATGTAGACCCAGCCCAGGGTGCGGAAGGTGGGCCTGGATGTGGAAGGCAGCCCATGAGGAGGCAAAAGCCTCATCTCCTGACCACACAAACTTGGGTCTGTCTCAAACCCGAGAGCCAAACTTCAGGAAGGGTAAATCCCATGACAACCCTTCATTTCACTCAGCACAAACCAGTCTTTACAGGGGTCTGTAAGCCCTGAGGCACAGGGCTGTGGGGCCCCACGTGAGGTCACACCCCCACCATCACACCACTGTTCCCTGGCCTCTGGCCCGACCACCTGGACGCTCCTTCAAGCCAGGGCTGACTGCCCTTTCGCAGCAAGACCTACCCTGACCACGCCATTGAAGCCATGCCACTAACCCTTACAGGGTGGTGTTATTTTTTTTCTAGCACACAACGGGGCTTTCTCATTTCTCGTGTTCTTTGCCTGCCCTTGCCTCCTTATATTGAAGAATGTAAGCCTTACAGAAGGAGGGATTTTAACTGTGCTTTATCCACTGACATCCCCCAGAGTCCAGGGCCTCTGCGAGGGCATAGGAAGAGCTCAGTAACTGTGAGCAGATGAATTCAGACACACAATTCTACCTGGGCACAGCAATGAGATGCCGTGACCACCTCCACCCTCCTCGGTCCCCACCTGAAGGGATAATTTTTCACTATTTAGGAAAAAGGTATAAAACAAGGTCCTACCAGGGGTGTCCCACCTGTGGCCCAGGATGGCTGTGAAGGTGGCCCAACACAAAATCGTCAATTTACGTAAAGCATTACGAGATTATTTTGTGATCACGTGTTGCAATTATTTAAGGTGTGGCCCAGAGACGCCAAAAGGCTGGACACCCCTGGTACACGGTCTGCCTGATCTTGACTGGATTTCTGGTCCGTTCACATCGAAAGCGCTCATGTTCACCATCTCTCTCAATACAGATCTGTTTAAGCTACTGGCCCCCTGATTTGAATTCCCGTTTCTCAGTCTCCTCTTTGATTAATTTGTTCACACTTCAGCGCACCTCTCGATTCCTCAGGCACCATGCACACCCCGTTCCTCCTGACCACGGAATCCCCCAGTCTCAGGCTCTCGGACGACTGCGCACCCCTCCTGCCCAGGATTTTCACCTGCTGTGAGCGTACGTGCGCTCAGACCTGTTCTATCACTGTCCGATGAATGCCTAGCACCCCAGCAGACTCTCATCGACAAGAAAGCAGAGAATATGTCAATTTGTTACTCATATTCAGCCTTGTATCTCCGGCCCCAGGCTCACACCTGCCCAAAGAAAGCGCTCCATAAATGCATGCCGAGTGAACAGTGGATCGCACTGGATGTGAACACTCCGCAGTGACAAGCAGTTGGATGCTGATGTGTCATACCATTGCTCCCGTGTGACAGGCATTCACATTTAAATTACCCCCACTGAATTTGGGTCATATGCTTCTGCTCCCCACTATTGCATCCATTTCATAGGAAGCAAGAGACTGATAATCACAGTTAAAAAGTACTTAGTAATGATCTGATTAATTATTCGTTTTTCAACTATCAATCCATGTGCAGCTCAATATTAACATTAAATAAACAAAATTCAATTTCAGACATTAGAAACTACAAAAAGTTCTATTAGGCCATGTGGTCTTTTATCCCCTCCCTTCATTTTCTAGGCAAAGATTACGCTGGAATTTTTAGGAGTATCTGGTTTTCTGTTTGCACTTCTAAAAATACATGCCATCTCTTTCTAGGGTTACCATCTGCCTCACGCTGCCTAAGGAAACGTTCTGGATTGCTTTTGCTGCTTTCCTAATTGTAAAAATTTAAGTTTACACATATAACGTTGCAAGGGAAAAGGTTTTAGACATGAATATTTTATACATAAGGGCAGAAGATAATATCTTTGAGTAATCTACAATCTGTTTTTTAAAAAATGATGGACGTAGTCACACCTGTCATCATAATACCTCATAAAAAAATTAAAAGACGGCGTCGAACTACTTAACCTTCAACGATTGAAACAGCTTTTTATTGTCATTTTGTGAGTGAGGAAGCTGGGTCCCAGAAGGATTAACATTTAACTCAGTGAAGTTAAACAGCCGCCACTGGGAAGCAGCAGGTCCAGAACCTGAGCCAGGCGGCTGGCGCCCGAGCTCCCCGCGTCCCCAGGGACAAGCTGCCTGGCCAGGGGGTCGGCCTGCTGCTCTCCTCGGTGGGTCCCACACTCACCAGACTCAGCGATCCTTTCCCTTCCTACAGGTGAGTGAAGACCACACGAAGCCTTGTCTCTGTGGGTTACACTGCCTGAAATTTATACTCTTAGAGATGGAAACTGCAAAGATTTTAAAATACGTAATTATTGATTCGTTTTAAAATGACGATATATGCACTCATGGCAACATAAATAGCATCTTCGGGAAGAAATAAACGCAATTTCTGAAACGATAAAACTTCAGTGGGAGAAGCACCACATCACTGGAAACCTTGTTTTTCCGACCTGCGGCTGCTGGACTCTCTCACCTGCGCCTGCACCCTGTCTGCTCCAGGGAGGAGAGTTCTCTGGAATAACCTTTGCACGTAGCTGTGGGTATCCCTCCATGGTACTGCACCAAAACTCAGCAAGGACGGTTTTGGAGGGTGACCGCACCATGAGATCTGAAACCGTTTCAAGAATCTTAGAGGATCATCCTTGTTCTACAGAAATACAGAAAGACGCACCTTGCTCTTAGATAAAACAATTCCCTCCTGTCCAAATATCCACTCAAGATCCCAAGAAAACATCCTGAAATGACTTTTCAAGAAACCTGACAAATGACAAAGCTAACTTTGATGGATAAAAAAAAGAGTAAGAAAAATTCCAAAGGACAAATAAGAGAGAACAGGCAGCCCAAGATACTAAAACACACCATGACAGCTTACAACTGGAGGGGAAGAGAAGACTACAAAGTCAAGAAATAGACCAAGACACATTCAAGAGTGTGTGACTAAGAGGGCATGTTCAAGCACTGGGGGGAAGGGGGATTATTCAAGACATGATGATGAGTAGGCTGGATAACCATCTGGGAGTGGGGGGAGGGGGAAGCAGGGCTTTGTACTTTACTTCTCACATAAAAATAAATTCCAGGGGGATCAAATACACAAACGTTAGCAATCAAAGTTGGGAAAAAAACTCCAATAAAAACCTTGCACTACAGGAAAGTCTTTCTATGCATTACATAAAACTTTGACTCCACAAAGAAAAAGAACGATAAACCAAATAAAACAAAATTTATAAAATTTCCAGATCACCCAAAAATGGCATAAAACAAAAAGAGAAACTGGACAGAAACTGCCAGCACATGACAGAAGACCAGTTTTTGTGACGTAGACTGTGCTTTCAGAAATCAGTAAGGGAAAGGCATGCAATCCCACAAGCAAATGGGAAAAACAGCCCAGTGAAGCGTTCACACACAAAGAACGACAGAGGAAGGAAAGAAGAAAGAAACAAAGAAAAGAAGGAAGAGAAATAAAGCAAGAAAGGGGGCAAACTAACTCAAGTGACCGACCGACAGCCTGGAAGATTCCGAGTTCACGGATCACAAAGACGTCGAAGGCACTTGGGGGAGGTGGGAACCCTTCTGAATCTTGGGGGTGGGTGGGGGCCGCACGCCTAAACGCACCGCCGTGAACAGCAGACAGCGCGCGAGGCAGGGTGAGTCTCGCTGCACGCAAACTGTATCTCAACTCTACAAATTCACTGAAAAGGAAACTCGGCACAAAACGAGATAGCATCTTTCACCCGTGAGCCTGAGAAGTTAAATCACTAACAATGTTGGCAAGGGTATGGGAAACTGGGCACTTGTAAGTGGCTGTTTAAGTGTAAATGGTACAATTTGTGGAGGTTTACTTAAAAAACTTATCAAAATTTTGAGATCACATATGCTTTAACCAAGTAATTATGCTTTTAGGAGTTTATCTTTTGGATATATACTCACGCCCAAAACAAGGACACACGGAAAACAATGCTCCTACATGCAGCAATAATTAAAAAATAAAAAAGGCCAATACTACTTGATCGTTTACCTAGCACCAGCCTATTGTTGGAAAAATAGGCCACGTATCGGCCTAACGGGTGCCGGGCCTTGGCTGAAGCCATTGGATTTGCTGGGTCTCACTCGATCCTCATAACCGTGAAAATGCCGTGCTGTGCACGCAGAGCATGACACAGTGGCAAGGCTCTTCTGGAACCAGACAGCGCAAGTTCACGTGCGTCCCGGCTGCACCATGCAACAGCTGTGTGACCTTAGAACTACCAGTACGGATCAGTCAGGCTGGTTGTGGGGTTTAAATGTATTCACATACGCGACGTCCTTTAAAAACCGTCTAGCGTGCATGAGGCTACAGAGGTGTCTGCGGCTAACAGTAGTTCTCACAACAGCAGTGTTCCCACTGCACAGACGGCAAAGCCGAGGCAGAGATGAGGCCTCCTGCCCACAAGCTCACAACTAACTTTATAGGAAGAGCCCACTTCACCACCACACAGACCTTCACTGTCTAAGTCTCTTTGGTGAAATCGTGGACTCAACCTGAATTATCTTCCAAGAAACAACACACATCAAAAATCAGTGTAAGTCATCATCTCCATCAGCACAGTGAAATGTCACACAGATGGAGAAAGAGGTCCAAGACCCCTGCTGGAAGAGACAAGCTACAAAACCAAATGCCACTGTGGCCCCATGTGTGTGTATATTTACATGCCAAAATACGTGGAGCAAACGTCTGAAAGAACAACCAAACACTGGCGACTAGCTCCAGAGAAGGAAGAGGGAGCAGGAGGCCTAGCACTCACGTGCTTGCTGCACCAGATCTCCCAGTGACCGCGGGGCAGGCTTTCCTTCACACAGAACCGCCACCCCACCCACACTCAGAACACAGGTGGTCCAGGCACACAGTGTGTACCTGTGCGTCTCTGCCTCCGGGAATCGTGGGAAGCAGGACTCTGCACCCCTCGGGGTCCAGGTCTCAACAGCCTTCCTTAACTCTTTCCCTCAGCCTTCCCAACTGTTCCAGGTTCCTTTCCTAACCCACGGGCGGTCTGTCCACCCCTGCCAGCCTCGTTCCACAGGCCCCCCACACATGTGGTCTCGGTTTCCCTCTTCGCAGCTCGGACACCTCTGGGGCTCTGCTTCCAGGGGTACCAGCCGAGCAACCCGGCTGCACAACCAAACCTCTAGCATGAGCAAGTGGTTCTCCTCATCTACCGCGATGCTGGAAATTTCCGTAATGCAAGCCCACCTCTTTGCCTCCCTTGCCTGCCTACATTTTTTTAATGCTCACACCTGAGGATATTGTTTAACTGATTTTAGAGAGAGAAGGGAGAGTGAGAGAGAGAAATATCAATCAGTTGCCTCCCACGTGCACCCAGACCTGGGATCAAACCCGCAACATTTTGGTGCAGGGTATGATGCTCCAACCAGCTGAGCCACCGGACCAGGGCCCCACCCCTGCCTTGCTTTAACCCTCCAGGTCACATCCTGGCCTTGATATTGATGAAACGCTGCCCTCCCTTGAAAAGCAGAAGGAGATAGCGGCAAGCCACAGTCAAACCCCAGGGTACAAATCCAAGTCCTTACACCCGCAAGGCTCCAGTGCAGAGGACAGGCAAGCGAATACTCGCAGAGGAAGAAATGCATGTAGGGCAGCACGATCACTCGGAGATGCCCCACTCACACCAGGAGCAGGAGGGGAGCTTTCCTGTCACCCTGCTCCGGCTTTGTCACCACCACCACCACCACCCAGTCAAAGGTTACCAGGTGTGTACTAAAAAACATACATTAATCTTCTTGAATCCCCCCAAGAACTCCATTTGGAAGGTACCAAATGTTAGAAAGTTCAACAATTGGCCCAAAGTCACAAAGGAAGCCGTCGGGACGGAGTGCTGACCCCCTTGGGACCGGATCGGAAGCCAGCACCTTCTCCGACTGTGTGATCCCCTGCCCAGCTCAGGGGACAGATCCCGGCAGTTCAGAGTGTGGTTCTGGAGCCACGCCGCCTGAGCTCAGACCACGGCCGCCGTTTCCCACGGACCTGGGGCATCCATGCCTCAGTTTCCTCATGTGAAAATGGTCAGAAAAAACGCAGACCCAGGGGGTGTACTTCTGGAGAGAGGGAAGGAGACAGCTGATAAGCTGTCGCTGCAAAACCCAACGCTGGAGTGGGCCCACCTGCCCAAAGTAACCATTTCAGCAGTTTGGAGACAGACAGCGCCGACCGAGAAACTGCTGATGAAAACCACTCAGCTTCAGGGTTCACTGAAATCCCAAGCTCCTGTGCTCCAAAGCGCATCACTGAAAGACACGCCACAGAAAGGGAGGAAATATCTGCACGTCGTATAGCTGACAAAGATAAAGGACCTGGACCCAGAGCGTATAGGTAAGGCAGTAACTCGATTTTTAAAATGGGCAAGAGACTGGAATAGAACTTTTACCAAGGAAACACACAAATGACAAATAACCATGTGAAAAGGTGCTTAATGACACCGAGCCCTGGTCACTGGGATGTCCCACCCCCACCCCCCATTCAAAGGGCAAGCCCAGGATCGGCACCACTGCAGGAACCTGGAACCCTCACACAAGGCTGGCGGGGTCGTCCAATTAGTTGGCTTTTAATCAACTTTTTTCTTTTTCTGATTACTGTGGGAAAAATCATTCAAACACATGGCCAAATATGCACAACAAAGAGACTCGTGATTCGGCAAGTCCGTTCCAGACCCCTAATCACCCCACAGCAGTTCACACAGGTCGCCTCCTCACTCTCTCTGTGGCTTGAGCAGAGTGCTTGAGTCCTGACTTTCTGTTTTCTGTGTGGTACCTTGAAGCACAGACGTTTCTCATTTTATTTAAGCCAAATTTGTCAGTCTTCTTTCACTGCTTGCCCCTCTTTCATCTTAAGAAAGCCCCTGACACTTGAAAGCACCAGATTCTCCTATATTACCTATAAACGTACTGAGGTTGTACTTTTCAAATGTAAGCCCTTATTAATCTGGTGTTGGTTTACGTGTGAGGCAGAGAAAATTATGTATTTTTCCCCATAAATAAATAATTGGCTCCACACATTCCCAGAAAAATACTGACCCTCATAAGAATAGAAGATGTGCAAATTAAAACAGCAATGATTTTTCACAAGTCACTTCGGCAAAGATCCATCTAAATAACGATGCTGATTACATGAAGATGTCTTAATATAACTGTAAAAATAGAACTTGGATATATGCAACTCAAAAATACTCATACTCTGTGACCTAACAATGCTATTTTTATAAATCTTAAATAGTATGAAATCAAAGCATATGTCCCCTGCATTAGTATATATAAAAAAAATAAATTTAAATCTTAAATATCAGAAGCATTCTAATTTCCAACGGTAAGAGAACTGTAAGCAGAATTCTGGTACATCTGCATAATGGGACTTGAGGGAAGCACGGACACTGATGTTTATGCAGAGTTATAAATAACATGGGGAAAAGCTCATATTGTTCACTTGTTACATGCAAAAGCTCAGGAAACGAAATCGTAGTGTGTCAAGTGTGGTCTCGATTATGCAGGAAGAATAGGGAGGAAAGCGGGACCAGCAGGAAATACAGCAAAACTGTCACCTGATCGCAGAAGTCTTGCTGAATGTCGTTTTCAGTACTTTACTTTCAAAATGAGAATAAAGTATGGGAGCTTGTTTGTTCTTCTTTAAAAGGGAAAGGCTGAGTGAATCCATCAGGTCAGAGCAAAACGCAAGGCCTTTTCTTGGCTTTCAGTTAACCGTGGCAGCCAAACAAAGACATAAATCAGCAGATAAAAATAATTGTATTATTTTTGTTTTATTAGAACCTAGGCAGCCTCCCCCTTCTCCTCACCTCACCTCACCAAATACAGCTTTTTGCAAATCTAACGTTTTGTTGGGTGTCCATATAACCAGGGAATGGCCTGACATCTTCAAAGTCTAAACGGTACCAGTAATAGCTCCAACTTTTCAGCGTTCCTTCGCCCTCTGAACTCAGCTTATTTTCCACAATTAATCATAATCATTCCCCAGCACAGACCCTCAGTTCCCTTCCCTCACTCTCTTGGCAAAACCACAACACTGGTTAACTCCACCTCTGCCTAGACCCCACCTGTACCCGAACCAGGGGATGTGGCTGGAGAAACCCATGACCACTCTGACTGGTGTCACTTGATAGCCACGGCCATGAACTTCAGGGGCAGTCTCCATGCTGCCTGGAAATCAGACGGCATCTCCCTGGTCTGGTCCCTCCCTCACCGCTCTGGCGAGCCATTCCACGGCTTTCCACCCACCTGTGGCACTTACTTCCCCACCATCGGTCTCAGCCGATGGCCCAGCTTCCTGTGTCACCGAGAAAATGAACACCACAGAAAAACCTCAGACTCCAGCGTCACTCCCACCGACTTGGTGACATGGGTTTCTGTGTCCCCCTCCATCCTGTTACTGCGTAGGTGCACACACCTTTCTTTCTAAAGGCCCCCTCTACCTGCACACATGATCCCCTTCACGGTCCAGTTTCCCCACTCTACGGGGTCACTCCTGAAAATGTCAATTCTCACATGTATAAATGAACTTGTCCTGACCTCAGTTTCCCACCAGCTACAGGCAGAGAAAAGCTTCCATGTTTTAACCTCCCTGAAGCAAGCAGGGCGGGAAAAGCATGCACACCGGAGGCCTGCCATCCCTCCCCCTCGGCATTCTCTCCAACCACCCCAGACACTTCCTCCAGCATTGCCACATGGAAATGGCCCTCCACAAGGGCCCTAGCGACACCCATGCTGCAAATCCAGCCCCAGCTCTTGGTCCTCATCTGAGGGCGCAATCAGCAGCATCTGACATGCAGGCCATGCCCCCAGCAGCCTCCAGTCTCTCCGTCTTGAAGCTCCCAGAACGCATCCTCAGTCATTTCTTCTCCGTCCACACGCGAGTCCCCAGCAACTTCACTCACACTCGTGCCTTAAATAACGGATGCGCCATCCACTCCCCATCTCTCTCCCTTTAGTAACCCTGGTTACCCTCAGCCCCTTGTCGGTGTGGCCACCTCACTGTCTGAGACACAGCAGAGCCTCAGCGGGCTCAGGAGCAGCCTCAGGGTCTCTCCCATCTCGCCCCACGCCTACTCTCCTCACTGCCCTCCCCACTCACTCATGGCTGCTCCATTTGTCCAGCTGTCCAGCTGCTCAGATCAAACATCTGGAGTCGTCCATGGCTCCTCACTATCTCCCACACTCCACATCCAGCATGTCACAAAATCCCAATCTCAGCCATGTTCACCGCACATGCAGAACCCAGTCACTTCCCACCACTGCGCTGGTGGGACCGAACTGAGGTCCCATCATCCCGGCATCATGTCATGGGTCTCCAAGGTGTTTTCCTTGCTTTCTCCACTCAGCGTGGCACTGGTGCTCGGGGAGGTGGCACAAATGCTGACCCCTGGCTACTGACCGTATCCTGGAAAAAGTCCTTTATCTCTAGACCAGGAATCTCATGTCTTCTGTTTCAGGCTAACTTGCTCGTTTGCCCATGGGGTGAGATCTCTGACTCTTCACATCCTTGAGAACTACGTGCAAACAGAAATAACTGAAACACAGTAAATGCTTTCCCTTCTTTTAGAGCCTCTAGGTCTTACCACAATAAGCTTTATTCTAAAAAAACTATGAATACTTGCATGACTACAAAGGGAGATAAAGAAATTTAAAGATAACCAAGTTATGAAAAATGGACTTCAAGTTGTCAAATAATTTAAAATTTAATACATTAAGAATGAATGCATAATTATAACAAAAGCTCTGATAAATACTCACGTGATTCACTTCCCCACTGTAGGCCGCTGCCATAAAAATAGAGTGTGGCACCACATTTGCTGTGGACACTGAGGGATCTCCCGAGTCTCAGTTTTCCCGTGGAAACAAGTCCATCTCGAAACCACGCCCTGCTCTGACAGCCTCTGACTCAACAAAGATAAAGCACGCAGACGTTCGGACATTAAACCTGCAGAGAACTCTGACCTGCACATTTCTAAGCATCTTTTCCTACAACTGTGTTCCGGCATTCCTATTAAGTTGAATATGACATATGAACATTAAATTGAATAGGCAATCACATAAAATATTAATGGAGCTGCCTTGTAAGAATTAGTTCATGAAATGAACTCACTCATTTTCTAATTTGAGTTTTAACACGCTGGATTTAAAAAAGTGGTGCCCTTATATAACCATTCATCCCTGTCTTTATATATGTACACACTGAATGCTAATGGACATATTTTTACACCTTTCCAAGCACTTGCCAGGGATTTGGCTGGAAGCACAGCTGATTCCCTCAACAACCTCAGCGCTCTGACTGCCGATGACAAACGGTGAGCTCATGGTTTACACCACCGGGTGCACAGCATCCTTGGAGAATTTCTGACAAACACCGACACAGAAGTAGGCCCCAAAGACCTGTCTCTGCTTGTGTTTTCATTCTGCGGCAAAGTTGCTGACCAGACAGTCCAATGACAAAGTTCTTTCACTACTTTTCATTCTTCAAAATTTAAGGTTATTCACTTACACACAAAATCTCTTAACCATACTGAACTACTGAAGCAAAGCCTTTCAACTCCTGAAGGCAACAGGCACGTAAAAATAACTAACAGCCTTCAGATCCAACACAAAAGCTCCAATTTTATTTAACAAGCAATTGGTCAACTACTCAAATGCTTTTGCACAGAAGACACGAGATTTTCAATCAGCTCACACTGGAGAATATGAGCTTTCAGTTAAAATAATCTTCCCACATTTTGTATAAGCACACCGAAATTAAGAATAGCAGATTTGCGATACAAAAGTAATCCACGTAAGATTTACTAAACGTATGTTGCCAGCAAACGTAAAGCTCATTCACTGACCTTTAGAGATAAAGGGGATCCTGAGGAGCAATAATCATTCAAATTAATAATATAGCCCTGTTAAGCAAATAATATAAAAATCTCCCAAAACGGAAAACATATGCATCTCAGAGTGATAACTGTCAAAGGTGATCACTTGTCACAACCTGCCAAACACGGAATCTCTCCATTTTAAAAGGATCCAACTGAAAACACTGTATACCGCCCACTGTGGGTCGGCAGACACTTCATGTTTCAGTTACACGGAGCTGCGTGACACAGGTGTGTCTTCAAGGCGATGACAACCGAAAACCTCTGTTTAAAGAGAAATGAGACACGCACTTCCCCCCCAGGTAAAGGGCTTGAATAGTCACTGATGCTAGGAAAACACACACAAACTTTTAAGAACAAAAAAACTTTAAATGAACTTATATTCTTCTTCATCTCCAGTATTTCCCCTCCCCACAAAAAAAAAAAAAAAAAAACCCACAGGGACAATGAGAAATGGGAAACAGATGACAACAGTGTGAACCAGCTGAGAGACAGTGAAGGACACTGAAATCTACGTCTACTGGGAGGGAAAGCAATAAAAAACGCATCTGAGAAAAGGTATCACAAACATGGAACAAGAGTCACAAGCTATTTACTTTAATAAGTGGGGAGAGGCCCTGGCTGGTGTGTCTCAGCAGAGTGTGCCGACTTACAGACAAAAGGGTCACCAGTTCGATTCCCAGTCGGGGCACGTGTCTGGGTTGCGGGCCAGGTCCCCAGGTGGGGACATGCGAGAGGCAACCACACAATGATGTTTCTCTCCCTCTCTTTCTCCCTCCCTTCCCCTCTCTCTGAAAGTAAATAAATAAAATCTTTTTAATAAAATAAAAAGTGGAGGGAGAGTACAGTTAGAAAACAAATCCTCCTACAGCCAAAATTAAATTTCAAAAAATGAAAAACTGAGGAAATTCCCCTCTCCACAAAGCTGATTTTAAAAAATTGAGGAAAAAAAAGCTAAAAAATAATAATGTATCAATTCAGGAGGTCCAGCATGTAACACAGAGCTTCAATCAAAAAAAGAAAAAAATTCAAGGGGAAGAAATTGTAAAAGAAATTTTAAACATTTTCCCAAAACCAAAGAATGCAAGTTTACAGAGTTCGAGGATCCATGGAGCGCTCGGTGCATCCAAAAAAGAATAAATAATAATCGGGCACATCACAGCAACATTTCAGAATTTCAGAAATGACACAAAGGTCCCAGAAGAGAAAAAATTTACATAAAATGACTGGGACGTGATGACACTGACTGAGAGCTAGCGCTGGAGGCTGGCGGGGCAGCGCCGTGCAAGCTCCGCGAGACACCGAACTTCCCCGCGGCACAGGCTCACAGCCGATGACCGCTCTCAGCACCCCAGCAGGGGCACACAACTGGCTCTGGACGACGGACTGTGAGCAAGCGTGACAGGTGCCGCTTCTGCAGCAAATATTTCAGTGCCAACCCATTACCTGTCAGCTTTCCCTGCCCCTGCTGTGGCGGCCCAGGCCATCAGGGACGGAAGGGGGCCCCGGTAAAAGCAGGCTGAGCCCAAGGAAGACGCAGGAGGAGCCCAGGCCCACAGCAGATGCGGTGAAGGCGAGAAACACACCTTTTCTTGTTGTGCTGACACTTCCGAGTTAGGCTGCCACTGACTTAAACAGCAGCCTAGAAATCTATATGCAGCTAGGCTATCGATCAAATATTGAGCACACAGATATTTTCTGATAGCAAGATGTCAAACCCTCACACACATGACATCACCCCACCCTGCCATCCCCTGCCTGGGAAGTCACTATGAGCTCCACCAAACCAAGGAAGTAAACTAAGAAACAGAAAACAGGCAGCCCCACTTGGGAAGGAGAAAAGAAACTCCAGGTGGATGATACAGCTCAGGTTTAATTCCCAAACACAGGTCACCCTCCAAGAGCCAGCTCCACTGTGACATCCTCCATGAAGACACAAATCCAAGTTCCCCTGCTCCCAGGAGTCAGTAAAACATCCGCATCAGTGGCACGAAGGGCAGCAGACTCCGGACCCCACTATGGAACCTGTCATGGGGTGTGGGACTCTGTGGCACTGGTCTCCATCTCCTCATCACCTGGACAAGGGTGAAGCCGGCGAACCATCAGGGGCTTCCTTCCAAATCTACAACGCAGTGATTCTGTAGATGTGGCAAACCGCTGAAACCCTAACCCAGTTTGGCTCCGGCTTTCATAATGTAGGTCTGTGATACCTGGTAATGACGTTACTCCCCAAGTCCGTGGGGGTGTGTGTGTGTGTGTGTGTTCACTTTTAAAAATGTCAACAGACAGAAACGACGACTGTCAAAGGATATTTCCTTCAAAACCAAAACTTGGTAAATAGCCTACGAGTAAGAATTCTTCTCACTTTACAAGGTGGTCGCTGCTGCTGTGACCGTGCAGCAGGTCCAGGTGTGGCCAGAAGAGCGGCCACCACTTCCAGGACAACCGTGGGCAGCACCAAATAGCAGCTGTCTGGAGCACCTGGTGAGTACGCCGGGTCTACACAGTTCTAAAGGATAATGTTAACGCCTCTCAAATGTTTGTGATGAACATCTTACCTAATAGGAACCAGACATTCCTCTGCTTTCTGGAAAAACAAAAAACGTAAACACAAGTGTGTATATTCAATGGAATTTTCTACTGCCACTAAACCGCTGTAGGTGGCAGGTGCCTCTTCAGACAACCAAATTTACCTGTTGGAAATTTCAGGATGGCATAGCGGCACCGTCAAGGTTCAGTGATGCCCAGGCTGCTGCTTGTCTCCCAGGCCCTCCGCGTGTCCGTCTGTCTTCTTTCTTCTGTCTCTTCTACTCAACAGCCTGCTCCCAGGGACAAGGGGGGAGCCACTGCTCCCCAGACATAGTCTCGGAGTGTGATGCCCTTTTAATAATTAAAAGAAAAGTTTCAGTGTGACAGCTGTTGGGAGTGACAAAACAATATTAAAACATATGAAACCCAGCATGGGGCCTTGCAGAAGGACACGGGTAGGACCTTTTGTGTTCTCAATCCCTCAACTCACCACCATGACCCAGGGCCAAGCAACCCAACCGCTGCTCACACCGTAAGCCTCTGTCACCTCACACCTGTCGCAGCTGGACGCCCATTCTCTCCCCTTCCATTCAACCTCCCCGTCTCCCCACACATGGCATCCTGAACCAGAAAAGCCAAGTCTTATGTACACACTGAGAATAAGCAAGGATACTCCTGTTTACCAGTCACAGCATATTTTCAACTAATTGTGACTATTGTGACCAGTCAAATGCCAGGCACTGAACTCACACACCTGCATGCACTGTCTCATTGAACGTTCACGGCAAGGCTGAGAAAGGCAGGATTTTACAGGGAAGGCAGATAAGACTTACAGTCGATTTCAAAAACCTACCCTGTGAATTTCTGCAGAACCAGACAGAAATCTTGTAACCCAGGGCAGGGTTTGGATTTTACTTTAAACAAAAAGTGCTCACAATAACAGTGTCAAATGGATAATGAGCCCCACTTCAGCCCCACATGAGGAAGAGACTCAGAGGGGACAGAAGACGTGTTCGAGGTCCAACGATGCACACTCTTTCTCAAAGACCTAACACCTCCCAAATGTCCTCTGGGTGCAACGTGAGACATGAAATCTGTCATGGCTTTACCTGCTATGTGTATTCTTGAAATACCAACAAGACCAACAGCCACCTAAAAACAACTGTTCCAACTAAGTGAGATGTGACGCTTGTGGGCATCGTCATAGAAGACGCTGAATTCAAAGGAAGATGCACCCTCGGTCCTCAAGCCTTCACTACTTATTGTGCCACAGGGCGTCATAAATTCACCATCAGACAGGCGTCAATCCCACCCTCAGTCCAGCGGAATCTCATCCCACTGTCGTTTCCAGTTTCCTGCCTGGGTGACTCTCTTGATCAGCCCAGGCACACAAAAAAGTCTGGCCTGTCTGTGACATACACTAGTTATTATAAATGCCTCCCCCTTGTAAAGGAGTAATTTTACAAAAGTACCCCAGCACGACAGATGCAGCATCCCCAAACTGGAGGGGGCGAGGCTTGAGGACAGGGGACTGAAACAGACAACCTTCACTTGCATACAAGATGCCACGAGCAGAAAACAGCACGAGCTGATCTTAGCTCTGGGCCGTGTGCCTGTCTGCCCTTGCAAAGTATTGAAGGCATGCAAGCACACCCATTCGCTATAGCGGATTACAAATACATAAAGGCCACACTTCACAGGGCTGCATGTTTCTCAGAGAAAATAATGGCCGCCACAAACTGGAAACGGATCGAACGTTTCCTTTTTTCAGAATATCTTATGTGACTTTTAAAGAAGACTGCACAATGACTTCCATGAGCAAAATCAAAGGTACTTAACTACTAATAACACAAAAGTTTCCTGACAACTGACCAAAATGTTTCTGCTAGTAACATTGCTAGTTACTGCTAGTGACACGAAAGTTTCCTGACAACTGACCAAAGTCCCCAAATTATCAGGAGGAGTGAAGGCACATAACAGAGAGTGTTAAGATACTTGCTTCTGTTCCCTAAAAACAGGGCCATTAAAGGGAGCCTGCAGGACCCTATGCCATGGAATTAGCAGGAATCTGGCCAGGACAGGAGAGCTTTTCCTCCCAGGTCAGGCACAGCCCAGGTCAAGGGCTCCCAGCCCCCTTCTCTGCCACTCCCTGAGAAGTACTGCCCAGGGAGGGCAGGACGCCAGGTAACGCCTGGGGGTGTATCCCTGGATACCGCGGCAGTGCTAAGGCCCACCAGTCTTTCCACAGAAAGAAGGGGAAAGGAGCCCTGGTAGGTGGCTCAGCTGGTTGGAGTGTCGTCCCCTAGGTGGAAAGGTTATGGGTTCAATTCCCAGTCAGGGTACATACCCAGGTTGTGGGTTTGATCCCTAGTCAGAGCACATAGGACAGGCAGCCAATTGAGGTTTCTCTCTCTCCCCCATTCCCTTCTCTCTAAAAGCAATGAAAAAAATGACCTCGGGTGAGGATTAAATAAATAAAAAGACAGGGAAAGGAACAGTGCACTTCCCCCACCAACTCGTAAGATATTTAAGGATCATAATAAAGAGGAAATGTTTCAAAGAGATGTAGAAGGGCGTCCTAAAGAGAAAAAAGGTTTGGGTGAATAACCAGACAGACTCTCCAGTCCCCGGTCAGTGAGCCAGCATCCCCAAAAGCAACCAGGGAACATTAGAGTCCCTGCTGGAACCTAAGGGCCAGAGAGATTCTGCACCTCACCACGTGCGGGGCCAGGTCACGCAGCAGGGAGGCGAAACCCGGGGAGTGTGGAGAGCTATACCACAGGCGACATTTGGGGGCTTGACCAGTGAAACCTGGTCAACCGTGCATGTTTTTAAATAACGCTCGACGGCCCATAGCACCAAATATACCGCTTAAAACCCACTCATTCAAGTGAGTGAAGCGTATTTCATGGTTGTGGTATTTGCTGGGTTAAGAAAAAAGTCGAGAGAAAGGCATGCCTCCCAGGGTTGAGAACACCCCAGAGATTTCACCTAACAGGACAGGGAAGTTTACTTTTGTTGGATTACGAATACGTTTTCTTGCGAAGGAACCCGTTCCATTAGGACCCTGTTTGGGAACCATTCTGTCTCATTCACATCACTAGGGTGATGCACATCGCGTGGTCCAGGAATATTTCTGGCACCGAGTTCAACGTTATGTATTTCCTTTCCGGAAGCCTGCGTTCTACCGCGTGTTCCCACCTGGTCCTAAATTCCAGAAAGTGAGGATGGAACCCCACATTCCGACTTCACGTGACCCTGGCACAGAGATACCTGCACGCACTCCAAGTTTTGTGCCAGGACCCGCGCCGAGAAATGTCAACAGTCCTGCTCCACCACGAGCCACCACGGTGTCCCTGAAGTTGCCAACTCCTGAAGCAAACTGGACATCGCGGCCTGCCTCGGTTCCAGGGGCGTTTGCCCGACACCCCCCCCACACCCCCCGAATATCCGCAGCCCTGAAAGTGAACTCAACCAGCAGCACCCCCTGCGGAGCGGCCCAGGGGCCCGGCCGCCGCCACCCCGCCAGGCCCCGCCGACCCCGTCCCCGAGCCCTGGGGTCCGAGCGGGCCGAGCGCGGGAGTGGAGCGCGCAGGCCCCGCGCCGCCGCCCCAGGCCAGGCCGAACCCCGGCCTCTCCCCGGCGGCCGCGGGCCACAAAGGCGGCGGCGCGGGAGGCCGAGGGCCAGGCGGGCGGCGGCGGAAGCAGGCCTCGGCCCTCCCCGCCGGCTCCCCGGACGCCGCTCCCCGCCCCGGAGGCGCAGGGCCTCGCGCCGCCCGGCCCCCGGGCTGCACCGGCCGCCGCCCCGGGCCCGGCCCCGCCGCCCCGACGAGGAGCGCCCCGCGGCCGGCTGCCCGGCCACCGAGGAGCGGGCGGACGCCCGGCCCGGCCCGGCCCGACCCTGCCCCGCAGACGCTCACCGGCCGCGGCCGCTCCGCTCCCTCGCCCGGCGCCGGCGCGACTGCGGCGCTCGGCCCGCCCCCCGCAGCTCCGCCTCCTCCCGCCCCCGCCTCCTCCGGGCCGGCCGCCCCGCGCCCGCTGCTCGGCCCGCGGCGCAGGCGGGCGTCCGGCGCGGGGACCCGGGCCGCGCGGGGGCGGGCTCACGGCGGGGGCGGCGCGCGGGGCGGGGGCGCCGTGGGGTCTCCGCGCGGTCCCGCACTGCGGCGGCTCTGGGCCTGCCCCCCCGCCATCCCGCGCTCCCCCCGGAGGCAGCGCCTCGGGTCGCGGTTCCCCCTCCGCTCCCGCCTCCGGGCCCGGGCCACCGCGGTAGGGACCCGCCCGCGCCGGGGACCGCGGCCCGCTCACCTGCAGCTGCCACCCGGCCCCGGCCCCGCGGGCGGCGGAGAGGCCCGGGCGGCGGGGCCGCCGCGGGGAAGCCCTGCCCACACCCCTTGTGGCTGAACCGCGAGCGCGTTGGTTCGGAGAAAACTCAGTCGCTGCTCCCGGCCGTCCACTTCTCCGTCCACTTGCCCCCGCTGTCCCCTTGGTGGGCTCTCCTGCTCCCGGCCGTCCACTTCTCCCCCGCTGTCCCCTTGGTGGGCTCTCCTCGAGGCCGAGTTCGCTCTGGCTCCGCCGCTCGATCCCGAGCCACTGCGATGCCGGGCACTGGGCTCACTTCCTTGGGAATCGGCCGCATGTGCTTTTATGTGTGGCGGTGACAGCGCGTTTGATTTTTGTCTGTGGGAATCAACAGGAAAATGTTTGCTTCTCCTTTGAAGAAAAGCGATTACAGACAAGTATCGTGAAAATCTAACTTAAGTCATTTTATTGTTGACTTTAAAAGTCGAGTCTGGAATAGCAGGGACCTTTTAAAAAGGAAACAAATGGGCTAGAGGAAAAAATTCTTAACGTCGTTCACGTGTGAATTTATACCTGAATTATACCTCAATAAAGCTGGTATTTAAGAGTTCCAGTAATTGATCTCAATTCCTATAAATGTCTGATGTACAATACTCACTACACACAAAACCTAGGTTAATAATTAAAAAATGGGATTGTCAGGTGACTCAATCGCTTGGTGTGACCAAATAGTATACATAAGGTTGATGTCACCCAGCAGGCCACTGTCCTCCTCTGACCCTAATTGAAATGGAACTGGCTTCTCAGAGATCTAATCACAGTGAATGGAGGCTGACCAGGGTCAGAGAGGTTAGTGCTGAAAGCAAGGAGTAATCAGAAAAGAAGCAAGCTCTTCCACTCCACCAGCTGTTTCCAGCCCTTTCAGAAGAAGGCGTAGGGGAGATTGCAGGACCTTGGGCAAGAGCCTCGGTACCTAATCTCGGAACACCGGGACTGGAGGCTGCGCAGCAGGGCTGGTGAGCACTAAGCTAGCAATGAGCTGAAGTTAGGAGCCGAGGTCAGGCCCCTGGGCTTCTGAGTCTGGCAGGGCAGGTCTGGCATCTCCACGTTGACAATTCATGTAGTTGTGTATCCTTAGCCAAGTTTCTTCGTTGTACCCTCAGTTTCCACTTTCGTGGAAGGGGATTGGGAGTAGGGGAGGGGCCTTTGATAGTAACTCTATCAAGTAGTTGTGGAGATTACATGAAACAATGCACAATAATCACTTAATGTGGTGCCTGATCCATAATCATTCTTACTAGGTGATATATATTTTGTGGGCCAGGCTTTGCATTAAGTTCTTTTGTATATGTTATCTCCTTTCATTTTAACAATTTAAAGGAGATAATATACACCTTTGTGAGGTCAGTATTATCCCCACGTGACAGATGAGGAGACAGGCTTCTTGTATGTAAGTATAAGCAATAAATAACTTTCCCAAAGCCACACCGCTACTGTGTGAGAGCTGAAATTCAAACTTAGGTCTCTCTGACTCCAGAATATGGGCTCTTACCCACAAAATTAAAATAATAGCAATAATAGCATAATAATACAGCAACAACTTTAGTGTAGAGAAACTAGTGGCTACATATACTATAAAAATCTCCATTCTTGGTTGAATTCCAAACACTTATTGATGTATGTGTGTGTTCTCTTGGCAGCCCACCATCCAGCGTTTCCTTTTATCAGCCCTCCAGGGAGTCTTATCTTCTCTCGGCCCACGCCCAGCACAGCTGGAAAGTAGGCCGGTGACCTAGACTCTTACCAGAGCTCTAACACTCCAGCAAGAGATGCGAACATGGAGGTTCATGGGAGAGGAGGGGGACCAGATTCACCCTGCTGGGATACTTGGACCAGGTTGTTCTCAGTGCCAGCCCCCAAGAGCCTTGTAATAAATCCCTGGTGTGCTCAAGATAATCAATTTCTGTCATTTGCAACCACAAATATCATCTGATAGATACACGTAGTAAAAGATGGGGATGCCAAAGGGTCCTATTGAAAGTACCCTCATGGGGGCCGCAGAGTCTCTCCTCTTCCTCCTGAAGTCACAGCTTACAGAGCCAGAAGGACCCTGATTGATCATCCTCCACAGCCTCATTTTAGAGAGGAGGAAGCAGACACAGAGGTCATAGGACTTGCCCAAGGTGACAAAGTGAAGAGTGGTTCAGTCATGACTTGAACTGCTATCACCCAATTTCAAGTCTGATTTGATTGCTCATCATTACACGTCTCCCCTTCTTCCAGTAGGGGAAAAGAGAGGAGCCTAGAGTTGAGAAAATTGGGTGACTCAGGGCGGGATACAGCAGACAGCCTTCCAAGGGCACCCTCTGCACTGGAAGTGCCCCCTGGGCCCCAGGGGCAGCCACCCGAGTCAGCACGATCCCACGCTCTGGACTTCCCTCTCGCCACCCAAGGTCCTCTGCCTGAGTGCCGTGAGCATCCTGCACACAGTCACACTTCCCCATTTGGTACTTCTGCTCAGCTGAGGAGTGTTCCCTGAGATCACATCCTTTCTGGAACCTCCCAATGTGACCTTGCTGGGAAGTGGGGTCTGTACATTCCTACATTGTTAAGTTAGTAGGAGGGCATGCTAGAGTAGGGTGGGATCTGAACTCAATATGATTGGTATCTTTGCCAAAGCAGGGACACAGAGGCAGCCCTGCAGTGGGAAGATCAGATGGAGAAGACGCATGGAGAATGCTATGGATGTTGTGGTGGGTGGTGAATCTTCTACAAGCCAAGGATGGCGGCCAACCCCAGAAGCCAGGAAGAGGTGGGAAGGATCCTCTCCTAGTGCCTTACCAACACCTTGACCTTGTAATGGTAGCCCCCAGAACCATGAGAGAATGTATTTCCATTACGTGAAGCACCCAGTTGGTGGTACTTTGTGGTGGCAGCTGTAGGGAATGAATACAGTGCTCCTAGGCCTGCCCACCCCTTCCCCCACATCACCCCTGTTCTCTGTCATGCAGTCACTTCAGTCTCCTCTCAATCAAAGCTGCTCTTGCAGGTTCCCAATTACAACTGTCACTGAAGGACATCACCAGGTTATAATAAGTTCTGTGTTCACTCTGCCTTCCACCTAAAGTGTACAATGGTGACTCAGTTGCCTGGCATTCAAAGCTCTCAGAAGCCTCTGCTTCCTCATGTTCTACTTCACTGGGTAACTCCACCTCCAGAGAGTCCCAGCCCTGTGCTTGGAGGAACTCATGCTTTTCTTCTTGACTGTAATGTTCTTCCATTTCACCCCCACACCCCAAATGTTTCTGTATATTGAAAATCTTACCCCTCTTCAGTCAAGGTTCAGATCTGCCCTGTCAAATGTGAGGTAGGCCTGTTTAAAACACCACCTAGGTCAACCCCTTAGAGCACACCTCATACTCGACCCTAAACTGCAATAATTCTCTTCTCTCCTCCTTTGAATGTAGGTGTTTTGTTTATTCTCTTTCTATTATGCGTAGGAGTGCCTTAAACAAAGACTTTTTCACATAATAGGGACTCCAGAAATGTTTGATGAATGCATATGAATATTCCATTCCTTTCTCCATGTATTTGAGACTAGTCTGGTGATAAATGGCTGTTCGAAACGTTTTCAAAGATTCCCTTTAAGGGAGAGAAGTGGCTGGCTCATCATTTGCAAAGTGAGAACACCTGATTTCCAACATAATTATTAAGGGAAATGTCTGTGCTCTTCTTCCCATGAGCAGCTGGGTGCTACTCGTTGGGAACATGCTGGCGTCAGAGGAAGGATGCCTACCGCCCAGAACCAGGAGCTCTGAGGATTTTTTTATAAGACTTTATTTATTTATTTTTACAGAGAGGGTAAGAGAAGGAGAAAGACAGAGAGAGAAACTGATCGGTTGCCTCTCACCCCCAACTGGGGACCTTTCCTGAAACCCAGGCATGTGTCCTGGCTGGGAATCAAACCAGTGACCTTTCAGTTTGCAGGCAGGTGCTCAATCCACTGAGCCACACCAGCCCGGGCTCTGAGAATTTTTAAGACCTGGCAGGTGTGTGGGTACCAGCTTGTTTAAGCAAAAAGACAGCACGTCAGCCAAATATTCTTCCTAAGTGATAAGAATCTCTGGTACATCAGGCCCAGCTTCACATTATCTTCTGTTTCAGATCAAACATTTTTATTTGCAGACAATTAAAAGAAATACCTCACGCTCGTCTGCCCTCTCTACTTCCAGGTCTTTTGCTATGTCAGGTAACACGATCGATTCCATGCAAAGCAGTCCAGCAAACAATCATTATTGTTTGGAGCAGTTAATGGCACATGTTTGTCTCTTCTGGAGACTTAGGAGGAGGGATATCCTACAGTAGAGAGTAACATCTCATAGAACTCCTCCCTATGCACCGAACAATGGAAGAAAGAACTGGAATTCCTCCTTCCTAGGCAGAGAGCCAGAACTCCCGTGGCTGACTCAGAGTGGCCTTGAACTATCATCTCTACCCAGGCAGACTGCTGCCTGGGTAGGATCTTACACCTGAAAGGCCCCTTCCTCAAGGCCAGATGGAATACGTTGTTAGCATACTGCATTCCAAAGCTGGAAACCCACTGCAGGGTCAGCCTTTACGGAGAGAACAAATTGCTACCCTTATTTGTGATTCTAAAGCAACAGGAAGGCCTGGTGACCCATCAAAAATTTAAAAAACACTGTACCCTCCATGGTATTGACTAAAACTCTGTATCACAGCTTTGTTCCTTGAGATTCGGAGACATTAAAGTATAAACTCCTCCCTAGAAGCAACAGCACATTTAAACGTCATCGGTTGTTTACCGCCCTGTGACCGTACGTCACTCTCATACTGCCGTTTGTTTCTCACAGCATTTTTAACGTTTTTATATCCACGTCTTCCCCGATTTACCTGTGCAATTCCATTCCAAGCGTTTATTTGTAATTCAGATTATAAATTCAATTTACAATGCAATGTTTCTAAAGAAAAATGCAGTGTTATAAACAATCATTAGATGCCCAAAGAAAGCCTCTGGTACAATTAAGTTATACAACTAGAATGACTATTAAGTCTTCCCGGTGATCCAAGGCGGCTGTGTCATGGGAAAGCCATCCTTGTGCATTAGCCCGAGGTTGGCAACCAGGGCGTTCTATCAGAACAATTAACACACCAGGTCTCAGCCTCCAGGAGGAAAAGCTTGGGAGGCCTTGGTATCAGGGCTTCAGATGAATGAACTGCCTAGGGCTGGCTCCCAATCTAAGGAGGGAGGGATCTCAAGTAGGGGTCACAGAAAAGTCAGTTGAAAGGAATTTTCCCTCCGGAGTCCCTAGTGTCAGTAGTGTCAGGTACTGTTGTGGTTTGAATGTATCACCCAAAAGGTATGTTGACATCCTAGCCCCTCATACCTGTGAATGTGACTTTAGTTGGAATAGGGTCATTGCAGATGTAATCAGCTGACTCTGAGATCGTACCGGAGTGGAGTGGACCGTATTCCCTGGCTGGTTCCCTGTGAGAGGAGCATTTATCAAAGACCTACAGGGATTTCGCCCCGTGAAGATGCAGGCGGAGATTGGAGCGCTACAAGCAAAGGCACGCTTGAGGCTGCTGGCAACCACGGGAAGCCGGAGAGGCAGGAAGGACTCCGCCCTGGAGCCTTCAGAGGGAGCATGGCCCTGCCCACACCTCGATGTCAGACTTCTGGCCTCCAGAACAGGGAGAGAATACACTATTGTTTGAAGCCACTCAGTTGGTGGTTCCTGGTGATCCCAGCCTTAGGAAACAGACACAGGTAACTGACAGTATCTTCTCATTCAAGCAGGCAGAAACGCCATCGTGTAGACTGCTAAGATGCATGGACTACGGCTGCAGTGCCGTCCAGTCAACATTCAACAAGTATCTATTGAGCATCTCCTATGTTCCAAGCTTTGTTCTAGGTGCCTGGACAAGGGAATGAACAGGGCAGACCAGCTGTCTGACCTCAAAGAGATTCATTTAGTGGAAATGGGGGAAGAGAGGGGAGGGAAGAGTCAACAACACCAACTTATTAAGCAGTTGAACAAAACATTACCGGTATGCTATGAAGAAAATAAATAGGGTGATGGGGTAAGTAGTAACTAGGGAAGGGTTTGGTGGCACCTATTGCGTTGACCAAAAGTGGTTTTTTTCCATAAGATGGCTCTAGGAGTGCTTAGTTATCTTTAATATCATTCAAAACAATTTTGTTAGATTGTATTGTGACAGCTGTCATATCAGCATGCATTTAAAAAAGACTTATCAAAGTTGGTGAATTTTGTGTAGCCATTTTAACATTGAAGATGGGAGAAAACACACATTTTTGGCATATTATGCTTTCTTATTTCAAGAAAGGTAAAAACTTGAGTGAAATGTGAAAAAACAGATTTGTGCAGTGTATGGAGAAGGTTCTGTGACTGATAGAAGTGTCCAAAGTGGTGTGCAAAGTTTCGTGCTGGAGAATTCTCGCTGGACCATGCTCCAGTGCTGGGTAGATGAGTAGACATGGAGAGCGTCAAATCGAGACCTTAATTGAGAACAATCAGCCTTATACCACCTGTGAGACAGCTGACATACTCAGAATGTCTAAATCAATCAAGTTACTGGTGAAAATGAAACAAATGTCTTTTATTTTACAGAAAAATTCAAGTGGACTTTTTGACCAACTCAATGCATGGATTTATCCAGGATGGCCACTCTGAGGAAGTCACTTGAAGGATAAGCCAACATGGCAAAGACCAGTCTAGGAAAATCTCCGAGCTGTGACAAAACTGGGCATATCTGATGAAGAAAGAAGGCGGGTCCAGCTGGAACATGGACGCAAGTCATGGGGAGACAGGAGATGAAGTCAGAATGGAGGAGGGGCCGATCCCTACCAGCCTCAGAGGTAAGGAGTTTCAGTTTCGGTCTGAGAATCACGGGAAGCAACAGGTGTTTTAATCAGGAGATGGCGCACACTAGTTTCCATTGTTGAAAGGTCTCTCTCACTGCCTGAATGGAGAGTGGACTTTAGCAGGACAAAGTTGGAAGTAAGAAGGGCAAGGAGCCCAGGGGAGAGGTGATGCCAGTCTGGATGAGGGTAGAGGAAGTGAAGCCAGTGAATTCGGTCAGCGTTAGGGTTTAACAGGTGAGCACAGCCGTTCAAGAACGAGGTGAAGTTGTGGTGACTGTACGCTTATCTAGAAGTTCTTTGACACTCCTTGTGTCCCCTGCCCTTGAATCAGAGCAGACTGTCACAATCCACCTTAAACCTCCCAAATGCATACCAATTCATTTAATAGAAGGTATATATGACAAAGGGGTCTTCCTAGAAGAAATAGAACCCTAGGAAATGTTTGTACCTGAGTATCTTCATCTGAGGTTCGATGAAGGGTGGAAAGTTGTAGGAAGACAAATGAGGACAAAGTGTTTGACTTAAGTGCAGGGAACTGAGGAAGCTTAGCAAGGCACTTGTTCAGACCCCCCACCCACCATGTCTGTCTGTCTTTGCAGATAAGGAGACTCTTTTCTCCAGGTAAAGAAAGGGCAAGTCTGACCTGCCTCAGAGGGAGGTCAGCCCCTACACCTGCCACTATTCAGATCCCTTCAGCTTGCAATATTCAATACGTCAGGTTGTCATATTTGGGGGTAACATGTTCCGAACCCCATCAATAAACACCTAACTCATTACCAATCTTTTAGTTTTTAACTTATTTTTCCAGAATATAGTAACCCAAAGTGTGCAGGAGGAAAACCTTTTCACCTCTTTGAGTTCCATCACTGGGGCATGCAAATTAAACTGACAAAAGACCAGGTTATACACAAAAAGGCATATGCATTTTTTTCATTAATGTTAATATTTTCATGGGCACAGGGGCTTCACAGAAAAGAAGGGAAAGCCCAAAGAAGCAGCTAGCCTTAAGGGCTTGTGTTGAATTTTAAGAGAGGGAGATGAATTATAGAGAGGTGACCGGACAAAGGAAAAGGTGTTTGGGCTCCAGGGATGGAAACCTGTGGAAAAGTGACTAAGAGTGTGTCATTAAGGGCTGTTCAGTGAGGTTTGGCATGCAGACTCATGTGTGATCCTTGGAGAGGGAACCCCTTGACAAGTGGAAATTGATGTCACTTTTATGCCCTGCTTTTAAGGAGGAGGGCAGAGAACACTGCCCGTGTCTGCCATTGTTCTCAGTTGCCTTTGGCTCAAAGTCATCAGCGTGCCAACGTGGCACAGTTGGACTGGCATGTACTAACCCCCTTCAAATGTGAGAAACTGCTGGATGAGCAACAATCACTTCAGGGTAGTTGTCTTTGACTTTACTCTTCGGATCCGTTCTTGACAAAGAACCTGGTCACAGATCACAGAATGCTTCCTTGTGCTGAAAGCCAGGTTGTCCTCACGGAGAGAACCGCTGTCAAGGGGCCGATGTTGGATTTGTCAGAGTGCCTTGTTACGTTGCAGAGCGAGCAACCCAAGGTGAATGCATACCCAGAACCTAAGTCGCAGTACATAAGGCCACTAATCAATGAAGAGGAAAGCATTCAGATTGAGTATCATTTATAGAGAACTAATTTCCCTCTTTTCAATTAACAGCAGACATATTTGGGAAGTGTGAGATTCATGCTAGGGCCAGAAGAAAACATTGGTCATTCTAAGATCTTGTGACATTGCGATGACGAACATACCTTTGGTATGGGTGTATGTAGATTTCCAATCCTGAGTCACATCTCAGCTAGGGCTGGCCAAAGGACTTGAGATCAAAGGCATTCTGTGTGACCGAAGTACTGTCGGGGGTTTTCCAGATCCATGTGAACATGGCCTTGGCCCGCAGTGTTGGCGGAGGTCCAGAGGTCGGAAACAATAGGTACTGAGCACCCTACACGAAGTTGTAAACTAGACCAGATTTGCACAAGGAGTGACTACAAAACCTGTTTCACCAGAATTCGCCAACCTGCCTAGCTTCAGGGTATTCAAGAGAAGAGACTGCATGTCCTCTCTTCCAATGAGGGGAGAAGGGGTTGTTGCTTGCCCATGTGAAGCCAAAGGATGATGAACATGCTGGAGAATGGGGACTATCCAAGCCAGCCATCACCCAGCAGCAGAAGGAAGAGACAGGCCCACCCCGGGGAGTGAGTCAGGCCAAGGGTGGGGAGCCACCTGCCCTTGAACCACCTCTGTGGACTGCAGACCTGAGCTGGACTGGGTTACTGACAAGCACTCTGCCCTGGAGGGAATTAGAGGGAAAATTATTCTGACACTTGTTACAACCATAAAGAAGACTTCACTGTGATAGGTTTCAAGACTATTGTAATGGGAGAGAGAGCAGGTTTACTTCTGAAAACATATGTGAAGACAGCTGGGGATTTGTAGCCAATGAGCAGAGTGAAGGGAGGTCGTGGATGGAAAATCACTGAGAGCAGACACGAGGGTGGGGGAATTCATGCTGAACCATCATCATCTCGTGAGGAGACTCGAGCAGCCCAGGAAAAGCCCGAGTGGGCAGGAACTGAGACCTCCTGCCCACAACAAGCACCACGTGAGCCAGCCACCTGGAAACCCAAGCCCCAGACAAGCCTTTCAGTAAGAGTGGTCCAGCTCCCTCATGACTGCAACTTCATAAGAGACCACAGACCAGAACCACCCAACTACACTGTTTCTGAATTTTTGTCCCAGTGACCCTGTGAGACACCATGTGTTTAGTGTTTTAACCTCGTACTATGTTTTGGAGTGATTTGTTATGCTGCGGTCGATAACTAATGTCCTACAAATGAGGAGAATAACTCACTGAGAGGTTAAATAACTTGCCTAGGGCCCCACGGCTTAAAGTGGCAGAGTCAAGATTTGAACTCACGTCACTTGTTTAGTGACCCTCCTTAACCATCACACACTACCCTCTACCCCTTGAAGAAACCGAGGGGTGAACTCCAAGTGGCCAATGGGCGCATGAGTACATGGGTATGCCAGATTTTAGAATTTTATTTCATTTTTTTTTAGAATTTTAAATAGACTTTATTTTTAGAGCAATTTGGGGTTCACAGCAACATGGAGCAGAAAGTACTGATGATTGTGTTATAAACATCAAGCCTTTGCATGTATTTGAACTTATTCAAAACCTGAAAATAACTGAATATTTTCTAATAAAAATTTTTGGTGTGTTCCTTTTATTTAAAAAAAACTTTTTTATGTGGGGGGAACATATTTCTCTTCCCCTGATTCACCTCCCTTCACCATTAATATGAATCTGGATTATGAAAATTGAATTTTTCATAAATTAGAGTTTCCATTTCAATAACTTGATGAAGTAGTCACATTTTAAGAAAAATGACGTTCGACCTCCACTGGTAAGGGGTCAGAATATACAAACTGCTTAATTTTCTTAACCCCATGTCCTCCTAAAGGAAGCCTGAGTGCGTTCTTGCTCCAGCTGCTTGCCTTCTCTGCCACGGACAGCACAACAATCCCCCGCTGTGTCCACGGCAGCCACGTCTTACAGGGAAGAGACGATGGGACAAGTACCTAACAGAGATGGAGGGTGGGCCAGTTTTCAATTCCCACTCCTTCCTAAACTTTTGATGGAGAGAAGCTGTCAGTAACTGAAAAGGGGAGTTGTTTGGCTGCACATTAGTAATGACGCCAGCAAGAGAGATGCTAGGCCGGCCACCCAGGCACCGCTCTCCTCGCTCCCTTAACTACCCCTAGGTTATTATCATCATGAAAAAGCATGGCTTCAAGCGAGAACAGAAGTAGAAGAGGCTGTGGCCCAACTTAGGAGAACACCTGGCAAAGACAAGTCTTCAGTAGGTCGGAAATAACTGAATGTCTGTCAGTAAACACCTAGGTCGAGGTTACATTTTCACTGGCATATAGTGGATGCTTCAATCTAACAGCAGACAGACCCAGGCTGCCTTTCTTGTTGGCACTAGGCCCTGCCGAGATGCCTCTCAGCCACTGCTCCCTCTCTCATTGGAGCTGTCCCCTCCTCTGGCCAAATCAGCCTGCTCTGGGGGGGGGGTAACGGCTTCCCACTGTTGCTACTTCCTGGGTGTCCTTGTCCCCGGTTAGCCCTCAACTCCGCTCACTACTCTGTGCGCTGTCCCTTTCTCCAGCTGCCTGTGGTTAAGCCCTCTGGGTCTGCCTCCTGTTGCCGCCAGCACTCTGTCACATAGGAAACATCTTCTTCCCGGCAGGCAAATGTCATTCAGGTCTGTAATTCAGGGGGAAGTTTCACTGGAGCGTATGTTTCAGAAACAGGCTGTCATTTTTATTTTCTGGGTCATCCCTAAGCGCACTCTGGCGGTCTGACAATGTGCTGGCGAGGCTGGACAACAGGCCTTGAAAGTGTCCTCCCCAGGCATGTCTAGTCAGGGCAAGCCACAGAGACAGCGGAGGAGCAGAAGTGAAGCAGCCTCCTATTCCGCGTACGTTCAGGAGATGGGTGGAGAGGCACAGGTATCGCGGCCATGCTCCTGCTGACCGGTGTGGGCGGTCCTGGGGAGAGCTGCTTCATCACCCCCACACCCTCCTATCCTTCCTCTGATGCCTGGGCCAGGCATGTTGGGCTCCTCAGTGGAAAGTGCCAGCCTCCCCTGCAGGACGCCGTGTCAACACTGGAAGTGTTGAGACTCACAGGCTCCAGGCTGTCTTTGGGGATGCCTGCTCATACTCTCCTCCACTTTTCACCGTCTTTTCTTTTTCCTTGAAGACTGAAGATCAAAGACCAGGCAGGGAAGACTACAGCTATGCAGACACTGTCTGACCAGATCCCATGGTTGTGTAAGCTCAGCCCTATATCAATATCTGTGCACCAAAAACAGTCACCATGGTAAAACCCTCACATAGGTATTCCATCATTCTTTTATCGTCCCACATGTACATATTAAAATACTTTATCTTTCTTCTTTATTAATGCTATTTCAACTCTAACTTCAGAGCCTTATTAGATTCTAAAATATCTTAGTGATAACATGTGATTGTATTCTCTTTGAGAACATAAGTAACTAATGTCAATTTGGATGCCTGCTCTGAGGCCATCAGCATCCTCACAGAGGCTAAGATTTGGAAATTAAACTGAAATTCAAATGAGCTCTTTTTTGCTATTTCTCAAACTATTGTATGATAGTTATTAGGTTTTGCAAAAATATTATAAAGATCATTAACTTATAAATTTCAAATGTGCATTTCATTTATCCAGGCTAATTCTTTCTCTCCCTTTTTCTCTTTAGCTTGCAGATGTCTAAATTGGTTGAAAAATTTATTTATTTTTTTATTAAACCACTCTTAGTAAGCAATCTGCTTTCATTCCAGCATTTTATTAGTGGCCGGTGAAGACCTTTTTCACTGGCCCAATAAAAATCCCTCTATATGAGCTCATTTCTGATGTGACATTTGTTGCAAACAGACACATTTTTCTTATTCCTCTTATAGAATTTTTCACATTATTTTTATAACCCCTCACCTGAGGATATACTTATTAACTTGAGAGAGAGAGAGAGAGAGAGAGAGAGAGAGAGGAGAGAGAACGAGAGAGAGGCAGGCACATGAGAGAGAAGCATCAATCAGTTGCCTCTCTTACACGCCCGACCAGGGACCAACCCTGCATACTTTTGGTGTACCAGATGATGCTCCTACCAGCTGAGCCGCCCTGCCAAGGCTTTTTCACATGCTTGAACTCATTGTTTTATCCCCTGTGTCCTCTGTGTGATACAGAGGGCCCCAGTTAGTCTTTCTTTTTCTGGTAGTCTAGAAGTGGCTACATTCCTATTTTCTTATTTGGGAATTATTTCTTCAAAGTTAAGCCTCTAATGCATACAGTATACTGACTGTTTGATGTCCATATCTGGTAGAAAAATTTGACGTAACATGAGGTAATAACTTCCAGAACAAATTCCATCAGCACTTTCTTTTCTATGAATGCTTTTGCTCTTATGGATTATGTAATATTGTAGATTGTAGTTGAATATTTTTATATTAGAAAAGGGAAAAGTTTATTCTCACAAACATATGGATCTTAACATGACCAAAATACCTAAGAATCACAAGACCTTTTATTTCAAAAAGAATACAATGGGTAAAATTAACACCTTAATTTGTCAATTTGTGAAATTAACACAATATTGAGTATAACACAATAAGTATAAAAATATTATACTTCAAAATCCTTTATATTCACCAGCCTGGGAAATATTATTTGATGTAACCAGTAAAATGTGACTTTCTTTACTATGTGGACTCCCTCTTAAAGGCCAAATAAGAACATTCATAGTAACAGGAACAGGCATTATCTTATTTAATTAAATGCCATCCACAGTGGGACTCA
>VMDR010004416.1:0-60411 GCA_007922815.1 Macrotus californicus | reverse complement strand
ATCAAAAAGATGCCAAAGGGTTCTATAGACAGACAACCAAAAGCCCTAAAACAAAAGGATGAAGTGCCTTTGCAATCCTCGAAAGTGAGATCTTGCAACCTCACGTCTACTGATAAGGAGAGTGATAAGAAGTAATATTTATACATGACTTTATCATTTGCAAAAGATTTCACATTCTTCTTGTCACCAGAACTCCGTAAGGAAAGTCAGGCAGGCTTTTTCTCATGATTCCCATTTTTAAAAATACGAGGCTTGAGAGGTTAGGTGGCTTGCTGGTCTAAAGCCATATTGCAAGTTGGTGTTAGAAAATGAACTTACGCCTTCTGACACAAACTCCAAGTTGTTTCTTGCACCTGTTTGGAAAATTAGAGACTAGTTCACCAGAATCCTTCCCATTGTTAAGGCTCTAAGGCAAATTCTGCCTCCTCCAGAAAGGCTTTCCCGATAGTCCCCTTGACCTAACCCACAACTTCTAGCATGGTTCCTGGGTTGCTCCATGTAGGTAATGTTTTCTCCCTAGCTCCATTACAAGCTTGGGGCCATGATATATTCCTCTTGTTAAATTCTTATTTTTTGCTTAATCTCTAGACTGCTTCAGCCTCCCATACCAGGTTAGGTATTAAGGAGAAGAGAATAAACTTCATGTCGGACCAGGAATGGTCAAAGCAATCAGCAAAGCTGGAACCCAGTACCATGGGGCCCCGTTCTTTTATTCCAAATCATCAGGCATTCACTGGATACCTATACCAGGCAAACACAGTAAGGAGTGCTGTGGAGCTGGCAGCTTTGGGGTACGGAAGGACAGGCAACTGAAAAGCACAGCAGAAGAAATGAGGGCTGACTCCATGAAGACACTGGCTGGGGAGACAGGAAAGAGTAGGGCAAGGAGGATGAGAGAAGGCTTCACTGTGAAAGCAGCATCTGAGCTGAGCCCTCAAAGTCCATGAGAGTGTCACCAGCAGAGGCTTTTGAGACTTGTCATTAGCTCCATTTGCAAGACTCATTTCAGACTCCCTGGAGCAACAGGATCAAGAGCAACAGTGATTGAAGTGGGAGGTCACAGTCAGTCCAGGAGGACCCACCCTGTTCAACTTCAAGACCTCTGCCAATGACTAGGCTGCCAAAGATCAGACATTCACCCCTGAGGCTGGATGCTGGGTTCATCCTGGTGGTCAGCTCCAAAGTGAAATGGAAGAAGCCTCACTCCTGGCTCCAAGGAGACTTTAAAGCCAGTTGTAATCAGGTTGCTCTTTTCCATAGTGCAGATTGTATCAACCAGCAGCCCTAATCTGTGACTATCTGGAATAGGAATGAGCAGATTAGCCTTTCAAACCCTCCAGGATCAGGTTGAAGTCATGCAAAGCCAGTTATCAAAGCCAGGTTAGATCCATCCTTGAGAAAAACTTGTGTTTTTTATATTGCTTGGTTGGTGGGAGGGAGGTCTCTCTCCCCCCCGCCTTGATCTCGCAGTTTTTCTGGTTGCAAGACAAAATATTTGCACATTTTTCAAATGTCTCAGGGAACCCTCAAGAGACAGGGAGAAGAATCCATCCACTAATTTTTGGTCCATGTGGGCCCACCACTGGGACCCCTTGGATTCTTTCGTTCACCTGTGGGGTTAAGGGGTCACCCAGATCCTCTTTGTCTGAGAGGGGTCAAGCTGAGCCCCGTCAGCAAATATTTTCCCTGGGAAAGCTTTGCAGGGCTAAACCCTGGTGACAGAAACCTCAGACTCTCCCAAAGTCCCTGGATCAGTTTTTTGAAGACAAAGCCTGTTCAGCTAAAGATCATGTTGTGCCAAGTGCCAACTGAGGGGATTTTCACACCTCACTTCCAGCATAGCAGGCAAGTGCTGAGTAGCAGGATCCAGTTATGTCTTTCTTTTACATTCTGGAAGCCTAAGCTTAGTTTCTGTAGGTCGCTTTGGTCATTACCATGGACTCACTTTGGGCCCTTTATAGCTGAGGATTTAAGATTTCCAAGGTGGTTATGAGTGGGAACTAAGCTCCTTCCCACAGAGAACTCCCTCCCTCTCCCCAGGGAAGGCCGATGGATTATACCCATAAGAGAGACAAGAAGACTGAGAACAGAAAGAGAGAGCAAATGATCTGGCTCAGAATCAATAGAGAAAGAATTCAGATTCTGAATTCACCTTTCCTAGGCTTTAATCAGAGCTCATATTTCCTGAAGCCAGTCTTCCAAGCCACAACAAGATCTGAATTTGTATTGTAGGACAGTATGCATTCCCAAGAGGCTTTTTGGGAGGACTGTGTATAAATCTTCCACATGAAGGCATCCTTAAAAAATAACAATCTTAGTAACATCTTTTGTTTCTCCCTCATATAAAACTAATAAATCTTTACTGACAAAAATTTGGAAATATAGAAAAGAAAAAAAAATAAAGATCACGTCATAATCTAATACCCAGAGATAACAACTGTTAAAATACCCTTTTGTTGTATGCATGAATCTATTTTTTCCAAAGTAAGGTTATACATAACCCTATTGCTTTAGTAGTCTTCTACTTTACACATAATATTCTACTGTGATTATTTCCCCATGTTGATATCTATTACTCTATAGTATCACTTCAAATAACTGAGATAATGCATTACAGAGGAATGCCATAATTTATTTTACCAATTCACTTTTTGGACATTTGAGTTGCTTCCAAATATTCTCAAATATAAAGAAGGCTGTGGTAGAAATGCCAGCTATATTAAGGATTAGGAAATATGGTAAAACCCCAGCCCAACTTCATCCCTATTCATTAATTCATTCTTCCTTTCATGGAAATGGCGCCCTGATAAGGTCTGGCAGCTCCTTCCCTGGACCCTTTCATGAACAGGACATATGGCCAGCACACCACAAAGGCACAGATGCCATCGGAAAGGGGAGAGAGTACCAGACTAAGAATTGAGAGACTTGCCTCTACTACCAGCTCATAATTCACTGTGTGACCTTGAGCAAGTCACCTGCCCCTGCAAACCACACTCTTCTCATCCATTAAATAAGGGAATTCAGATAGATGACTGTAACATTTCTTCCAGCCCTAACACCATGGTCCTACAGTATTGCTAGGGAGACTACCCTCAAACCCAAAACAGTGAACTTGTGCAGGGTTATCCATTATCAAAGGCAGACTGTGTGAGTTGGAAGAACAGTTCTGCCCTGGCTGGTGTGGCTCAGTGGATTGAGGGCCAGCCTATGAACCAAAGGGTCACTGGTTCGATTCCCAGTCAGGGCACATGCCTGGGTTGTGGGCCAGGTTCCAAGTAGGGGGTGTGTGGGAGGCAACCACACACTGATGTTTCTCTCCCTTTCTCCTACCCTTCCCCTCTGCCTAAAAATAAATAAATAAAATCTTTAAAAAAATAAAAAAGAACAGTTCTCAGCTGTGTTGGGAAGCAACTGTGTCTCTACCAGACATGACGTTATATCGTAGGCAAATTGTTCCTCATGATAATTTATGGTTTGAAAATAATTTATTTTGTTTTAATAACTGAGAAGAGATTCAAGATTTCTGTCACTTCCACTCTGACATGCTGAGAGTGGAAAAGAAGAGAGTAAATTTGGAGTTCGTCTGCCTGGAAAAGCACAGGACTTTGCATCCATATTACTGAGTATGCCCCTTAGGACTCTGAGTCCTTGTGGTTTCCAAAGTGCTGTCAAAGGACATTACTGCTCCTCCTCACCCCTTTCTTGTTCATTCCCCAAGGAAAAGCAGGCCAACTGCATCCATTTAAGAAATGAGGAGCCTGAAATAAAAATGTTCCTTCTCGAGAGAGTACAGCAGCCTCTCATGTTTCTGGACCCCAGTCCTAGCACTGCCCGCACCAGTCTGACATCACCTGTTTGCTGCCTGATCTGAGTGGCCAGAGCCAAAGTGGCTGCTTGGCTCCCATTCAAACTTGTCTCTGCTCGTGACACCCACGTTCACTCAAGTGAGCAAGAGCACACCCTGTGTCGAACAGGGGAAGGGAGCCATCGCCATAAACCTCTCCAAGAGGCTGCTGTGCACATGAGGGGCTGGCTCTCACCCTGTCTTTGAAATATGCAGGGTACGTTGAGGCGGACACAGCTCATCTTCATTCCTGTGTCAGTAAACTATTCCTGAAGGGATCAACCTCCAGTGAAAAATCCCCTCCAAGCCAGCAAGTATAACCCGTATTTTATCCCTAGCTGAGAAAACAGAGCAAACGAGAGAGCTGGCAATAACAACCAGGAAAAAGGAAAAAAGCCTCTAGTGTGGAATGACACAGACTAACTCAAACACTCCAAAATTACCACCAGGGCCATGTTCCCAAAGGAAGCTCAGCTCAGGAGGGAGAAAAATTCAGTCAGTCCCAAAGCAGCCATAACCATATATATCCATATATGTGGATATATATATCCATAACCATATATATCCATATATACATCTGGGACTTGTGTGTATAGTGGGAGGGAGGAACAGCAAGCTTTTCCTGCCCAGGCCCAGCCCTCCTCACCCAGAGCCCATCTGCAGTCACAAAATCTGAGGTTCTCTGAGGCTAACAATCTTCCTCCTCCAGGAAGGCTCCACTCCATCAAAGGCACAATTTTGCCAAATTTCAAGAGACCAGAAGTTGGGTGGCCCCAGAAAGTTCCCTGGTCATTTCAGAAGCACCTGGATATATAAAAAAGAATAACTCATGGTTGATCAGCCAAAGATTAGTTGGGCCTTGAGGCAATTGCAAGGGCCCCAATTTTCCATCCACTGACCCAGGATGTGGGGAGACAACGTGGACAGGAGCACAGAAGACAGAGCTCTTGGTGAAGTTTTACCAAGAACTCATGAGACCTTGGGCTGCCCCAAAGCTCAGCCTGGCTCAGCCCTCTTGCCTTCTAGCCCACCTAGCCCAGTTCTGGTGAGGCTGCATGTGAACACCTTCAAGTCAGCCAGCATTGAGGGTCCTTCTGCATGATGTTCTTGGGACTATAGACAGGGGTCCCCGCCTGCAATCCAATATAGCTTACAGATGTGTGAGCCAACAATTTGCAATGTTCAAAATATGAATGAGTTAAAAAAATAAAAAGAAAATGCATACATGTTCAAGGAGCACAGGAGTATAGGGGAGGGCAATAAAGACTGTAAGAGCAAGAGTTAGGTAGCCGTGGATGCAACAAGGAAGGGAATTTCAGCTGAAAGGAAAAGCAATGTCTGTGAAAACACTTTGGAGAATAAAAATCCATTTTCCCAATGGTATCACCCAGTCTTACCATGCTTCACAGTCTCAAAGGGCTTTAATATAAGTTTCCTATTTTGGTCTTCAAAATTCTATGCAGTAAGTGATTCCCAATGTTACAGAATAAAAGACTGGACTTGTCAGAACCTCAGCATTCATTATCACCAACTACACGTAAGGCAGAACAGCATAGTGGTCAATAGCTCCTTCTCTGGTCAGATTGCCTGGCTGCTCACTTACAAGCCATGTGATGGAAGCAAGTTATTTACCTCTCAGAGCCTCAGTTTTGCACCTGAAAAAGGAGTACAATAATTGTACTGCCTCGTAAGGTTATTCTGAGAATTATATTAGACGATACAGGGAAATAATACCAGCACGTAGTGAACAAATGCTTGACAAATCCTGGAAACAATTAGGGCACTTAGCTGAAGTATAAGGCTGCTAAGTGTGTGATCTTGGGCAATCTTGTGTGATCTTATGACCTTGCTGTGTCTAAAGTGTAGGTTCCCTATTTATAGAACAACTTGATTGGATTAGGTCAGCTCTCAATTTCCCTTATGCTCTAACATTCTATGGTTCTAAGCACATCAAAGCCTGTGATAAAGCATCTCAAAAATCACCCTTCTACAAAATCTTTCTGAACACCCTGGACCTGCCCAGCACTGCCCCAGAAACAGAGAAATTCCCTTGGGACCACAGAGTTCGACAAGCAGGCAAACATGCAGAAAGATGCTACCATACAATGAGATCAGAGCTATCTACAGAGGGCACACGGATCAAGTTATGCAATAGGCCAGGCCATCCCAAGCCTCAGTGGTTCTGCAAGTAGGTCCCCAGACCTGCAGCATCCGCAGCACCTGGGAGCTTGTTAGACATGTAGAATCCCGGGCCTGCCTCAGACAACTGAATCAGAAACCCTGGGAGCAGGACCAGAAATCTGACTCTTAACAACTCTGTAGGTGATTTGGACACAACTGCTCTAGGATAACAGAGAAAGTTTCTGTGGTTGGTAGCTAGCCTTCGTTATCACTCAGCTTTCCTCCTGTCATTGCATGAAAATCTAAGCTGGTACAGCCTGGGGAGGCTCTCTCCCAGCTCTCCTGTGCCCTGTTTCCTTGCCCTTCCATCTCAAGAATGAAGAGTTACAACCAACTGGAGGCTGTGGCCAGACCTAACCCTGAGAAAGAGTGACCTTTCTGCATTCCCACCCTTCAGCCCTTTACCAGATGGTTCTCACGGCCAGACAAAGCCATGTCCCAAAAACGTTACCCAGCAGCCCACAGGAAGGGTCTGAAAAACAGATGAATTTCTGCAGGGACCAGATGAAATGTGAGGCCACTCTGAGGGGGAGGCATGGGGAAGAAGGCAGTGTTTGTGAGTTGCTAAAAGAAGATCCTGTCCCCATTCAGGTGTCTGGTGTCTCCCAATCTTGCACTTCACCAGCAGTCTCTGTCAGCCTAGCCCTGTCTGTACTCTACCCCAGCTACAGACACACCGTTTCCTCCTTGGCTGTCCTCTCTGCATGCCATGAGGAGGAGCAAAGCAGAAGCCTGTGTCTTGGGTTTGTGTTTTTTTGGTTTTGGTTTTATTGTGTGTTTGTTTTTGTTTTGTTTTAAGATTGGGCAGGGCATTTTTGTTCTAACCGAAGAGAATCTTTTCCACATCTGGCTGAAATGCCAATAGGCTGCAAACCCTTTCAGGAATGTCAAGCAATTACAAGACTCCCAGGCCCAGACAGCATCCTGTGCAGGGCAGGAAGCATTAAAGAGCTTCAAAGCAAAATCGTCTTCCTCCGTCCCAGCTCTCTCCTGCTAATTCATTGCTCCTCTGTCTCACAGCCTTCAGGAAAAGCCAGTGAACTCCTTTCAGACTCTCCCCTGGGCACAAGGCAGAGTGGACTCAGGTTCTTTCACAGCAAGGCCAGCATCACCTTCCCGGCCTCCCAGCGGAGCCTGACACCCCTTGGACCCAGCCACTCTTCACTAGCCATGCCTTCACCTCCCCTCATCTGTGTAATTCAAGAGAAAACAGAACAAGTAGGAAGGGTAACAAAAGAGTGAATACTGAGATGACAAAGTGGTGGTAAACATAATAGAAAAAGAGGACATCTAGGTGCTCAGAAATGGGAGATGGTTCCAGGTGAGAAGCCCAACTTGCCTTCATATCCTCAGCTAAATGGCATGGCCATCACATTCCCTTTTTGAAAAGTTGGTGAGCATATCTTGATTTAGAGACAAAATGCTCATTAATACAAAAGAGCAGCCAATGCAAGATTTTCCACCACCTGTTGGAAGTTGCCCTTTAACACTTCAGCTGCACTCTGCATCCTGGACAACTGTCTTAGGAGCTGATCTCAACCTCTGGAGAGCACAAGCAGATAAGGACTTGAGACTTGAGACTAAACAATTATCTTAGGCCATTAATAACCCATTACCCCAGCCTAACAGATGGTTAAAGTCACTTCTCTACCACCTCTCACTTGATCTCACCTTAACTCCTTTCAAATACTTCAAGACACTTCAATTAGAAATAAGGAGACCATTCAGCCATGTTCCACAGCAAGGACAAAGTCTTTGAAGACAATAATGAAATTAAATTGTTGTTTATTAATATGCTCTAACTGTGAGCCACGTATTTCTTAAACTTGGAAGGGCAGGTCGCTATGGAGGTCTTAAAAAAATATCTTATCCTCATGACGCAATATTGTCACCTTGGTGTGTAACTTTTTCAAAAGAAAATTTGTAATTTTCCCCTAGGTTTCTTTCTCTTCCTCCTCTTTCCTTTTCTTCTTCCCTCCTTTATACTATTCCTTCCTTTCTTTATATTTTCCCTTCCTTCTTATGCAAAAGAAATGTAAAACTTTTGCCAGGAAGACTGATTACACACAGATTCATGGGGCTGAGCTTTTATGCATTCCTTTCTCTTAAAAAAAAAAAAAAAAAAAAAAAGACATTCCTGGGAGAGGAGAGCTAATAAAGTCCTATATCTCTGATGATAGTGATGCAGCCGTGCAAACAAATTATAGTGTTCAGAAAGTCTGAGAGACCGAAAGAAATGCACAACATGTAACACCAAATTTGCCTGTCAAGGGTTTTTCTTTATTATTATTACTGCTTGTTTCATTTTATTTTATTCTTAAAGCTGATGTTTGCAGCTATTTGCTTCACTATAGGAAATTCCAGATCCCAGAATACTGATTTACAACTTCAATCGTCACCTGACAAATACAGCCCTTGCTAAGTGAGAGCTGATCCATAACAGGTATTTCAAATTTTCATAAGTCACAACATATCAACCCTGAAGTGAAGAGTTTCATTCACAGGAAACAATTTTCTGAAATCAGCAAATATTTTTTTTTTTATAAAGAAAAAAGGTAAAGAATAAAGGGGGGAACTATCCTATAAAGATAATTTCCAACCTGAATATAAGACTCTCTGTGTTGAAATATGGTGAGTTCTGTGGCTTTTATTATTTTTATTATACCTCTCTTCCACACCCCAGGTTTAACTCTTATCTGTCCCGGCCCAGGTAGCTTTCCAGGAACTGATATAGATGAGCCGATAGCTTTAATGGAGCACCCAGAGTTAACCTGTGAATCCCACAGCTACTGCCAAGGACTGTTGGCTGCTTAGTGTCACAAAACATTGTGGCTGAGCCACTCTGACATCCTACTTCAAATTTTCATGGAACTTGAGACCATGTCAGCATTGAATGACTGTCTCAGATCTATTGTGTATGTGCCCCGCCCCCAAAAAGCTGCTGCCGCCGCCAAAGCTGTTAATCCCTCGTCTAATACAGAAGTACAAAGACCAGAAATGCCACCCTTTCAGGAAAAGTCCTTTCTTCGGTAGAATTCCTTTTTATTAAACTTTTTAAAAAGGCATATTTTTACTTCTTTCAAAAATTCAATTGCACCTGTAAGATGTATAGTTACCAGTGAAACCAAAATACCTAGGTAATGTCTACCGCACTCACTAAAAAGAGACTAGAAATTTGAACAATAAAAAATTGTCAAAGATGCTTCCCAAGTTATTCATTTTGAATATATTCACTGTATTTTCTCATAAGAAAAGATCTTCTTCCTCTTTCAAGAAGAAACAAAACTCAGTCTGTAAAAGTGAAGCCTTGCAGCATTACTAGAACAGCTCACTAATTTATTTCACCAAAACTTAAATATCAAACTTGGGAAACTTTCCGTTTAGGGCTGTGGCTTTTAATTTGTTTAAAAGAGTAAATATTTCTTCAAATGAAGATGTATCAAAATCCTAATATGTAAACTAAAAACATGTGGATGTTTCTGTTCCCTCAAACTAGTCTGGGAAAGAAAAAAAAAATCACTGTGTTATATATTAAAGAGCAGCACCTAATGGTAGAACCCAGATTGCAGGCCAGCTCTCTTAGACACTGGAAATATGCCTGGGAAAATATCTGAAAAGGGCTAATTTTAAATGCTTCGAGTATAGAAAGAGAACATTCTCCAAAGTAAAATGTGTTCCCTGGTCTAGAGTAGGTAGAGATAAAGGAGGTGATAATAGAAAATTACAGCCAAGTGTCCTGTATTTCTAAAATAATTGCAAGAGCACAGCCCATATGTCTCCAGGAGCCCCCAGACCTTGGCCACCAAGCTAACACTGTCTTCATACAACATTTTCAACCCATTATTTGCTGGCTTTTTTAATGGGTATCCAAGTAACATTTTGTGGAATCAGGTGAAAAAAATGGGATTTGTTACAAAGCCAATTTTGCTAAATAGCAATTATTTTATATAGTAAAAGCTACTGATATCATCAATCACTCATTAAAATAGAAAGATAGTATGAGCACAATGCAAAATTACACAATCTATTTTATTTCCATTTGGCTTTGAAATGCAAAGGCATAATTTCCCTGCACAAAAGAAACTGCCAACTCCACAAAATTCAGTGATAAAAATCATTAAGATCACTTAGACTTATAAAAAAATTATTTGACTCCATTTTTTTGGAGGGACTTCATCAGCCCCTACTAAAACACACAAACTATTTTAAATAAAAAGGAACTTTTTAGAGAGTGGAATATTTGACCACTCACTTATTGACTAATTCGTAATACAGGCTTTAAGTAACCAATTTACAAGTTAAAATGTTGAGAAACATTTTTGGATATAAACAGAGATACTCAGACAGGCTCCCACCTTGACACCTGCCCAGCCTGTCTTGCGAATCAGTTTGAAACTTGGTGACTAGGTGAGTAGAGGTAAAAGGTGGAGAACTCTGACTTCAATGAATGAGCCATGATTTAGCACCAGTAGATTGTGAAGAGCTGAATGCTGGGGCCTTGTGGATTCCATGGAATCCACAAGAAACTAAACCTTTTTACTTTCAATAGAGAGCTTTGTTTTCTCCTAGATCATGGTGTTGGTCTAACACTAGTCCGAACATAAGAGTACTAAGGTTTCCAAATGAAAGAAATGCATCTAAACAAGGGTGGTTATGTTATTTATTGCTAGATAACAAATTATAACAAATAGCAGCTTAAAACAACACACACTTTATATCTCAGTTTCTGTGTATCAGGAGTCCAGGCATGACTTTGCTGGGTCCCCTACAAGGCGGCAATCACTGTATTACCAGGGAGGGGGGGGGTTCATCTGAGGCTCGAATGGAGAAGGATCCACTACCACGCTCACATGGTTGTTGGCAGCACTCAGTTCCTTACAGTCTGTTGCACTGAAGGCTTCCATTTCTTGCTGGATGTCATGTAGATGCCACCCTCAGTTCCTTGCCAAATGGTCCTCTTCATAGGAAACTCACAACATGGAAGCTTGCTTCTTCAAAACCAGCAAGGAAGAACATCTCTCAGCAAGCCAGACATTACAATCTTATCTATCGGAATCGCATGCAGGCAATCACACAGGTGCTTTCCCTTTTGCTGTATGCTCTTGGTAGAAGCAAGTCACAGATCACTCCCTCTCTCACTGGGAGAGGATTACAAAGGAAGTTACACCAGAGGAAAGGATCATGCAGGTGACCTGGGAGTCTGTCCACCACAGGTTACTAGAGAGCTAACTACAATGAACGGGTGAAATGGGAGATTAGCAAAGACTTGTAAATGACTCCAGCACCATATCCCCCTGAAGAGACCACTCCACTATCTAACAGATTTTTCTCTTAGGTAATTTATCTCCTTGATATTCAGCCCAATTTTACCTTCCCTTAGCTTTATCCCATTGTACACTGGCATACCCCACTGGACCAGGCTAAGCCTTCCTTCTCTTCTTTCATTATAGGTACATTGTCAGATTGACTATGGCATCAGCAGCTTCGGTCCGCCCCATTCACAAGGTCCAAGATGGTAGCATTTAGGCAGCTGGATCCTGGCATGAACTCCTCATCTAGAAATTCACACAAACAGCACTACTGACTGCAAGGGTATCTGTTCTCCTGTGTCCCTCATTACCTACTTCCACTGCCTGCTCAGGGTTCATGTGTTAAGGGCAGCAGTGTTGGATACCTCCACTTTCCCCTAAAACCCTTCTCTTTCTCTCCATTCCTTTTTCTGGCACCAGAATGATCAGAAGGGACCTCAAGAATGCCCCATCCCTTTAGATGGCAGTTTACCAAGACGCAGTTCTTTTGCATCCCAATAATGGATCCCAATAGTTCACTCCAGCCTTCTCGAGTGACACAGACGCCCTGAGACAAAACAGCCCTAGCTGAACTCCCTAGATGGCTCTGGACTCACAAAACTGAGGAGAAGGTGGTTTCAGTTGAGCTTTATTCATATTTGCAACTTAAGATGCTAGGTTTGTGTGTTGTTTGGGGGAAAGCACTTAAGTAAGTGTGTTTTTGTAAAATCTGTGGTTTGCAAATTTGCTAATTGGTTTTGTTTTTTTTTGGTCATAAAAGGTAGTGACTATTGAACATTTTTTACCACATGCTGCATTCTAAAAGAAATTTTGCCACAGCCTAAAAAAAAAGTATTTTCTATCACAATTCAATGAAGTATATGTATGTGTATATATTACATATGGGTATACAAAAATATACATATATATAAAACTAAAATAAAATTTCAGGAAACAATATTTTTACCTAATGTGTGATATACTCTATTTTCTATTGTTATCTTTTTAAATTATTTTTTAATCTCACCCAAGGATATATTATTATTGATTTGAGAGAGAGAGGAAAGGGGACAGAGAAAAGGAAAGAAACATTCGTGTGGGAGAGAAACATCTATTGGTTGCCTCCAGTATGCGCCCCAACCAGGGATCGGGCCCACAACCCAGGTATGTGCCCTGACTGGGGATCAAACCCACAACCCTTTGGAGCATAGACACTGCTCCAACCAACTGAGCCACCTTGCCAGGGCCCTTTTTCAATTATTTAAAAAGGCTGTACTCAACCCATTAAATTAATTTTACAACTCACTAATGAGTCAATACCAAGAGTTTGGAAAACCCTACCGCAGAGGCCCTGTCTTCACCTCTAATCCTAAGATCAGTTGCTACCTGGGGGCTGCCACTGCTTTTTCCTCCTATCCTCACTGTGATCAGTGGCCAGACCCTCAGGAAGCCTGTTCCACTTAGAAACCAGTGGACTTCTATCAACTGCCATAGGCAGTGTCTGATTCCCTGGCCTCGGCTCCAGCACTGAAGAAGACAGAGGCTGAAATCACGAAGAAGAATGCCATGCTGAATCAGCGTGCCCCTTTCTCCTGAGAGGCTCCAGGCCCACCAAGCTCGCCGCGTGGGGTCAGGAGCAGTGGCAGCAGATGCAGGAGGGAGACAGGCGTCCTGAGATGGACTGTATAATAGGTTCCAAGATACAAACTCCATGGAGTGGCCACAGTTTGGCCTTTGTAAAACTTATCAAAGCAACATCATGGGCACTCAAAGACACATTGCAAATAGGGCTTTCAACTAAATGATATCTACAGTATAATGATTAAAACCCTCATGGTCTATTTTTAAACACTTCCTTTTCAGTCCAGATTTTCCCATCCCCTTAATGTCTATTTCCACTACATTACATGTGAGCACTCAGGGAAGTTTCTTAAAAACTTCAAATACAATACATGTCTCTTAAACTTTCTTTTTGCTCTGGTAATTACTTTCATTTACTGGTTCTCCTAAAACAAGTTAGATAATAATCCCCCTCTAGAGTGACAATTCCCCCTTTCGAATGGAAGGACATGCTGGGCCACCTGTAGCTGTGCGGGGCGAAAGATGCCCACTTCCCCCTCAGACAATGGACAACCCTGGATTCTGGGAGCCCACATTCTCCCAACCCTGGCCCATAGGCCCACCCCTTTCCGTGGCTATCTGCTTTACAGAGGCTCTTAACCACATGGTGGCTTCAACTAAGTAACAGGAACCTGATGAGACCCATTTTTCAGCTAAAGAATCCAAGGCTCAAGAAGGCTAAGCAATTTACCCAAGACCACAGAACACAGGAAGTAACCGGAATTTAACCCAATGTTCTGAATACAAAGCTCACTCTCCTTTCTTTTCAAAAACATTGCCTCTCTATTTATACACATGGATTTGCCCATTAAAAAAGGTGCTGATCCTTATACCTAATATATTCATTACTTAGATACTTTTTTCCCCATGAAAACACACTTCAAAAATCAAAACTGAAGTCAAGGTCAAAATGTGATATGATGAATACATTTTCATTTTAACTCCAAAATGTATGTAGTGTATAACAAATTGCTGAAGGTAAACTAGAATACCAGACAAGAGGCAAGACTTGCTTTTAAAAAAAAGTCAAAAATATTTATTTTTCAAAAAATGGATTAGAAATTTGCTGTTTAAAAAGGAAGTCTTTTGAAAAAGCAAACTCAGAATGAAATCTTGTCATTTGTGACAATATAGATGGACCTAGAGGGTCTGATGCTAAATGAAGTCAGTCAGACAGAGAAAGACAGGTACTGCATGGTTTCACTTATATGTGGAATCTATAAAGCAAAACAAACAAACGAAACAAAACGGAACAGATTCATAGACGCAGAGAACAAACTGCTGGCTGCCGCAGGAATGGGGGCAGTGGGATGAGCAAAACAGGTGAAGGGCATTAAGAGGTACACACTTCCAGGTATACAATGAGTGAGTCACAAGGGTGTAATGTACAGCACAGGGAACATGAGCCAAAAATATGGTAGCAACTTTGTATGGTGACGAATGATGATCATTTTGTAAGGTATTTAAATATCAAATCATTATGTTGTAAACCTAAAACTAACATAGCATTGTATGTTTTATTTCAATAAACTTTATTTCAGTAAAAAATAAAGCTCAAGCTCACTGTGCATTTAAAAGATATATTTGATTTTACCTTTAGAGACTTAATATATCCTTTAAGAAATATCTATTATGTAAAGTGTGGCTTACCAGTATGTTCATCTATCAATTACGTACACACACACAAACAACCACAAGTTCATCCATATTTAAAATAAAGCTATCAGCACTGGTCTCAGAATTGGTAATCAACATAGTCAATAGCCATAGACAGTCTCTACCACATGAAGTTTATGATTAAAGCCAGAGCCGCTGCATTAACCCCAGAAGGCATGTCCCTTGCAGATGGTAAACGAGGGGCATGAGATGGTTCTCACTGCCTTCCTTCCAAAAGAAACCTTAAGCCCTGTTTGCTGGTTTTTAACCCTGGTAAGTGCCACACAGGAGAAATTTCAGTCCAACCTTGACCTTTCTGCTGATGCCAACATGTAAATGTGTTTATACACTCAAATCCCCCATTAATCATTTCAGATTCAGTGGAATCCTAGATGAAGAGATAAATGAGGGATAGAAAGTGAAAAGGAAATGAGCAGCTAAGGAAATCTGAGATGGAATGCTTCTATCAGACATTTCTCATAAGAGAGATTCAGAAGAAGTCAAACTCCAACACAGTCCAGACATTCTCCAGCCAAAGATACTGACTTGTGATTTTTATGTTCCCAGTCCTTTTGATCATTTCAAAATAATGTTGACCTCCTTCCCTGAATCTTTTGAGCCTTAGGATATATTTGGGGTAATAAAGAATGTAAATGGATTGAGAGCTTGGTTCTTGTGAAGATGGTTAACTTCAAGTTAACCTGTCTAGACATATGAATAAAGTCTCTTAAAAATGGAAGGCCCACTACAGCCAAGATTTTTCCAGAGCTGTCCTATAGCTGAGTAACTTCCCATGAGCTCAATTCACTTCATGGAACAACTTTAAAACTAAGAAGGAAATAATCAAGCCCACCACATGGAAATCTCTGTGGCTGGCCTCCATTTAGTTTTCTGCCTCTTTCCTTTGTATCACATCTCTCTGTAGGTGGTATGCAGAGAGGATTTGGTTACCTGAATCCTCCCAACCTGCAAATGCTGGGTGCCCAGGCCTGTTTTCTACCTGCCTTACTGATGCTATAACTGACTAAATCCATAGGGATGGTATCAACTTGGGGGGCAATTTAGGGTCATACAATGATGGGGGGGGGCACTGTGGGCATAAGTGGATGACCCCAGCAGTCAGTACTGCCCTTGGAAGAGCAAGAGGCCTCAGTACCTGAACCCATGCTGCAAGACCAAGTTCTGCATGTCCTCTGGCTTGTCCTTCCCCATAGGTACCCTGGACCCCATAATTTCCTGCCCAAATAGCCCGAGCCTGTTTCCAGCATCCTTCCTCTCCTGAGGGCATACTATGCCATTGCTATATACATCCCTAGGCCTAAGAGGGTGGGGCAGAGTTTGCAGAGAAGATGGATATGTGGGCTCAGTGGATATGAACTGTAGATACACAGGCTAAGATATCTACCCATTTTTGCATGGGTGCCACGCTCAGTGTGGGTCAGCATTGGAGAATGGACACAGAAGCCCTAAAACACCCAGGACCTTTACTCAACGACTGGGACCATAAACTCCCAAGATTCCACCCCACCCCAGGGGAGTATAGGGGCCAGTGGGAAAGAGCCATGAGGGAAACAACTGGAATGTGGACAGATATAAGTGATTAATACCCATGATTTGGGGCTTTGAAATGTATGAGCTTGTGTGAAATGGAAAAGAGGGTGAAGATAATAATTAAATCAGGAAAAACTATGTATCCAAGAACAAAGCAAAAACAGTGAATTGCTACATACCAATCATAGCCATTTGTGTGTACTATTGATCATTTGTACTAAATTAGATACATCAGAATCATGATTCCACATATATAATATGCATGTGTAAATATAATAAGATATAAAATTGAAACTACAACAGAGACACCAAAATATAATAGTTAGGAAAACCCAAATGAGGTGTTGGACCACCCAATGCAGGATTTTCAAAAGATATGAACTATTATTAGTTTCCCAGCTCTTTAGCCCCTTACCCACTTGGAGAATACAGACACTGGAAAGAGAGAAGAGATTCTGTGGGAAATTTATCCTTTAGAAAAAAGCAGGGACTGTCCCCCAACTCAAACCTTGTCAGGGCAAGGAGTGGGAGGAAGGATTTCAGTGAGATCGTTTGGACAGCTGATAGGAGTCCTCTGGGATTTAGGAACAGAGTGGACATACGGGAAATCTAGAGAACAAGAGGCAGGCCAGGGGGCTGCTTCCGCTGAGGAGGGTGTGTGTGGCAGGTCAGAGAGTGCACCCACATTTCCCACGGAGCCTGGAACCTGCCTGACAAGCACATTCCAGAGCCAGACTGCCCAGGTCTGAAGCTCCTTTAGCAACTGTGTGGCCATGAATAAGGTGCCTCACCTCTCTGAGGCTCACTCTCCTCTCCTGTGTAGCAGATGTAATATAAGTACCTATCTCACAAAACTGTTGTATTAAGTGAGTTTATATATGTAAAGTGCTCAAAGTAGTACTTGGCACAGATCAGTGCTATGTCATCGTGTGTTATGAAGCAGATGAAGACCCCCCAGGAGACAGAGCTAGCCAGCTTCGAGTCATTTTAAGTCCTGCCCAACAAGACTGGATCCTGTGTACACTGGCTCCCTGAAGGACAGGGGCTTAGTGGGGAGCAGTCAGCCAAAGGAAGGGCATCACCCATGTCAGGGACCATGCTTGCCACAGGGTGGGCAGCCTCTGACATCCCCATGAAAGTGTCCACAAGGGAAAGAACACCTAAAACATCAGCCAGGCCCGGAGATCCTGAAGCTGGCTTACGACAATGTACTGCCTACCAGGACTTTTTCTACGCTGTTCCCTCCTTCCTCCCCATGCCTAAGCCTGGAGGGGTCGACTACAGCAGCCAGCCAGAGGGCAGAGAAAATGACCAAGAAAGGGGAGAGATGGATCTAGAATTCCCCTCATCTTCCACCCCACCACAAATATACAACCCACAAAGTACCCTCACACAGGGAGATGTGACCTTTTACCATATTGGGACTGTAGATTATTTTATAGGATTGGCTATTCTCAGGAAAATGGGAGACAGAGTTTTCCACAAAAGCAGAACCAACAGGTTCGGTCTCTGGTCTGATCAATGTTTCCCACATCGATGTTTCTCTCTCTCCCCCCACCTCTCTCTCTCTCTCTCTCTCTCTCTCTCTCTCTCTCTCTCTCTCTCTCTTCCCCTCTCTCTAAAATCAATAAGCATGTCCTTGGGTAAGAATTAAAAATTCAATAAAAAAATAAAATAAAATAAAAAATAAATGTAACCTATTTCCAGACTCGGCCTTAACGATTTTTCACACTGACCTCCTCTTAGGGGAATCCAACAGAGCTGAGTGGCAGCAATAGTAGTATGACAATAGCCACATTAAGTTGAGATGCTGGGACTATCCATCTGCTTGATACCCCAACCAAAGGGAAGATGGCAGGAGGGTCAGCCCTGTGAATGCCTGCTCCCAACAACTCTCCCATTGGCTCATTGTACAGAGCTGACAAGCAACCACTGGAACGTCATTCCTTTGGGTTAAATTGTCCCCCAAAGAATCAGCACATTAAATTACTACTCACAGTCTTTTCTATTTTGATGTGCCTCGGTTTACTGAACACAATTTTAACACCACAGCCAGAAGAAAGGGTAGAGTTGAAAGGCTGGAGAAAGAGGAACCAGGAGGGATCAGGAGAAAACCTTCTCTCACAGAATGGGAAACTGAGGCTCAAAAGAATGAAGCTAACTGTCCAATATCACACAGCTAATCAGAGGCAGAACTACAGCAATCTCTGACCGTCAAGGCAATGCGTTCTCTACCCTGTATGTACTCCACGTGGACAATTCACTACACCAGATGCGACAGAGAAAACACCTGATTAGAAATTTCCTGGACTAATGGCTCCGTCCAGCATCCAGCCAAATTCTGGATACATAACAGACACTCAATAGATGCTTTTGATTAATTATGAATAAAACTTTATGATAGGGCACTAGTGTTATTTTTTCAATTGCTTTCGCATTTATAATTTCACGTGTATCTACAGAGCTGATAGGGTAGGTGCTACCCAACTCGAGGACAAGAAACTAACGCTCTGAAAGGTCCCACACCTTTCCACAGCAGGCACAGAGCCTTGCTACAACTCAGGTATCCTGACTGGCTGCCAGTGTTCTTCCATGGCCCGGACTCAACAACACTGCAGGAGCCAAAAGAGTTAATGTGGGTGCAGCAGCAGATGGCTCCTTCCTGCCTGGAGAGGTGACTTTGTGTCCCCTGGAACCTTTCTCCATCCTTACGGTGAGGGAGGGATAGGCAGGCACTGGCTTTTATGAGTCAGTTTACAATAGAGAAACAATGGTCTTGCCAACGTGCCCAGTGCTCCCACACAGGGAGCAAGAGGCAGCCCAGCCGCTGCCTGGGGCATCCGGGTTTCCACCCAGGAAGAGTCAGTCCTAGTTGTCACGCATTGGAACTTCTCCCTGGGTCATCTAAAAGTCCTTTGGGAAAAATTAATGCTTTTTTCTTTTAGGGCATGCAAAAGCATGCACATATGCACACACACATACACTTTTTACATAAGTTTGAAATTTATTGTTTACATATGACTATTTCTTCTCACCAGACTCTTGGACAACAGTGTCAGAACCTTCTGCCTTGTTTTTATCTTTGTATCTTCAGCATCTAGCTTGAGTAACATAGAGGTTTGACAAGTATTTGTTGAAGGAAAATTAGGGTGGCTGCAATACCCATTGAGGGGATAAAACATGGAATCATGAACTCTTCAGCCTGAATGAGCTTGTGCTGGATCTTTAGTGAGGCTGAGGACAGGCACTCTGGGACCGCCAGAGCCCCAGTCTCGGGGGTGTAAGCAATGAGAGAAAGAAGGGCTGGCTGAGAACAAGTCTCTGAATGGACAAGGAAGTCCCAACCTCAGAATCCCAGATTCCAGATCTCAGTTGCATTATAATTCAGGTCCCTTCAGTTCCATTTCAAACCTTAGGATGCAGGACAGAAAAGTTGCAAAACCTGACACCAACTAAGCTCCTGGGGAACTGTCAAGGCAATGAGACCTGGAATGGTTCCTGCAAAGTCTGCTCAGGCCTCACCCTCCCACCCCACAAATGCAGGTTCAGGAAAAAGATCTGATTGTTATTGTTCAAAGCAGAGACCTGAAACAGGAACAACTGGTGCTGCCTGGGTGAACCAGTAACGTCTTCTCCAGGGAAAACTGGGGGTGCTTGTTGCCCTTCTTACCTCCAGGTCAGCGTTCTCAAAAGGAGTAGAAGAATGTGCCTTGACTGGGATGGGCATTTGCTCACTGACTTGGACCCAGGGCTTGGTGGGGTCTGATGAGATTACCCTCGTATTGAGTATAAAAGTGGAAGAAAGAATTTCCCTGTGCAACATATGGAAACAAGATTGAGTTCTGAATAAATCAAAACTGTCTCAGTTTGTTTTACAGACACAGGGAACTTTTTTGAGGAAGGGGAATACAGCACTGCTGTTCTTATTTCTATGGCTCATTGTGGGATTTTTGGATTCTGTTTCTGTTCATTCTTTGTTAGTTTTAAGTAGCCTAGCGCATACTATGTTCCCAACACTGCTCATATATTATCCTATTAAATTTTCCCATTTGATCTATGTGTTAGACATTATTATGTCCACTTCCCAGGTAGGGCCATTGAAAGAGACAAGTTAATTAGCCCATGATCACACCTCTAATAGCCAGCACATCAATGTGATCATAGTCAGCCCCAGATGACTCCAAAACCCTTGCATTTTCCAGTATTCCAGGCCACTTCTTTGTCCCACCATCTACCTTCCCTGCTGAATGAGTCTTTTCTAAGTACCTACTAGGTATACAACATTGGGTCCCAGGGTAAGAGATGGCTGCAAGTAAAACCTAAAGCTCTATTCTCTTTGAAACCTCTGTCAGATATTGGAGACAACTGCCTTGGGCTCCTCTACCACTCTGCATCGAGTGGCATTCGCACCTCGGGAGCTATAGTAAGCAGCACCTGTGGGCAAAGGAGGCAGAAGTGGAAATGTCATCTGCAGAGGGGGAGCATCCAGAAGACAAGGCCTATCCAGTGGTCATAAAAGAACCAGAAGAGGAGAGGAATAAGGAGTAGGTCCCAGAAAATGGTTGACAATGAGATACATCATCACAGCATTTACTGACTTATTTTGGTGTTGAATGAGTGTCTACCCATCTCTCATCCGGCCCCCTCTAGACAGAAAAAGTCATAGAGGTCAAGAAGGAAGTGATCCTGCCTAGATCTTCTTTATCCCCCACTCCCTTCCCCCCAAAGAAAACTGCACAACATCTGACACATACCATCACCTGGTAGTCAAGATATGAATGAGTGAATGAGTGAATGAATAGGGACACTGTTAGAGGCATTGTACTCATCTCAGGAAAAGTAAACAACATGAACAAGAGCACAGAAAGGGGAATAAGGAGGACATGGGGAGAAAACACCAGCCTAACTCTAGTTAAAAGTGAATATTAGGAAGTGGTGAGAAACTGAGTTAGAGAGGGAGGGTGGGGCCAGGTGATGGAGGTACTGGGAGCTACAACTTGTATGTCTATCTACCAACCAGTTTGTGGTAAATAGGGAAGAAATATATAACTTCAATCAAATATTTGATTTCTTAGGTTCTCTATGATGTTAAATGATCAACTAAAATTTTGTTCTTTCAACCAGTTAATTTATTTAGTGTTCAGATATTTAGGTTCACTTTGGGGGAATATTTTGAGGACAGGGTGCAAGTTTGTTTTGTGTTGGTTTAATTGTACAGATATACTGCTCATGTTAAGCCTATCCTATGGACGAGAACTTGAACAGCGGAGAAATGAAAGGAGCTATTGGCAACAAATAGACTTTCATGTGTCCTGGTCTGTTTGATAGACTAAGAGTCCTCACTAATTCTGCTCTCTTCTTGTGGGTATTTGACTGAGTTGCCTATCTCCAATCAGACTATCTCTGAAGCTCTCAGAGCTTGAGAAATGAGTTTCTGTTTCTGGCTTCACTTTCTTCATAAGCCCCCAGGTACTGAAATCACCAGTGAAACATTAATTAAGATTTTTCAGAATTACCAATGCTTCCTCAGAATCTGCTTTAAGTTCCAAATATTCCTCTGCAATCTGCTTCACTGTTTCTTCTTTCGCTTCTGAGCAAAGTCTGATAGGGCTAAAAAGAGAAAGAAGAGGAGGGAAAAAGGAGTAAAGGGCAGTTTGTTACACTGTGAGTTAGGCAGCCCACATACCTCAGTTTCCCCATCCTGGGAGGGAACAGATTTAATGGCGCTCATTAAGAGATTTTACTTCTAAATTCTTTTAAAACCCTCTGAAAATCAATTAAAATGGCTGAAAGAAAAAGAAGAAATGGAAGGAAGAAAAGAAAGTCCCATGGCATTAAGTCTTCTCTTGTTTCTATGGAAAGAGCTTTCACATAATTCATGACCACTTAGAACATCTGCCCCACCTGTTACACACGCCCTTCAGATTAGCTTAGAATTTTACTACAATTTTTGGCTAATAAAATTCTCCTTATTCATTGAACATGCTCTCCAGGTACAGCATGGATGGCCCGAACTCCACTTTTGAAACTTGCTCATTGTAAGTAGCTGTGCTGTTATAGGCCGATTATAGTTTATAGATGATTTCCTTCTTCCAAAACAGAAGTTTCCAATATCTTGTCTCCAAGACAGAGTGCCATAGGCTCAGTCCTCCTCAGCCATTTAATAGGAGCCAGTGAGAACATGCACAGTAAAGAAGATAGTATGCATGTACATGTAGCTTCTAGACAGAATATTTAAGGTGCTTCAGTTTCTATGATAATGACTTGATGGTCACATTTCTAAAGAGGGAAAAATAAAGATTTTTAGGTACTTTTATAATCATGTTTTATTATACCAGTGAGAAATGGCCTTTTTATCCAGGTATCTGTACCTGATTATAGTAATAACAATAATAGTAAGTTATATTTTTATAGGCCTCAAATTCCAAAGGCCCTTGAGCGCTTCATATCATCATCATCATTATTATAACTCACAGTTAATTATACACAGACAGTCTGGGCACGTAAGTAAGAACACTTGTCTATAATCTTACTCATTCGTAATGGTAAGGTCAGTGGTTCAAATCCTGAGAAGGATGCTGACGAGCAAAGTGGTTGCTGCTTCACAAATGCTTCATGTCAGCAAGAGTGGAGCCAGTGGTCCCGAAGGAAATGAAAGGTTGTAATATCAATCAACATTGCTGCTTTAGCTCAGGGCCTCGAGATGAGTCTTCAAAGGGACCGGCTTACGCTGCCTGGTGACCACTTGGTTTGGATTCTTTGAGACTGTCCCAATTTCAAATACTTTTCTCTTTTAACAATATATTAGTTTTCTAGGGACATCATAAGAAAATATCATAGACTCAGTAGCTTAAATAACAGAAATTTATTTCCTCACAGTTCTGGAGGCTAGATGTCTAAGACTAAGGTTTTGACAGAGTTCATTTCTTCCAAGACCTCTCTCTTTGGCTTGTAGATGGCTGTCTTCTCCCTTTGCCTTCACATGGTCTTCCCTCTGTGCGTGTCTGTATCCTAATCTCCACTTTTCATAAGGACAACAGCCACATAAGATTAAAACACACCCTAATGACCTCCTTCTAACTAAGCCACCTCTCTAAAGACCACATTTCCAAATAGTCACATTCTGAGAGTCTAAAGGTTAGGGCTTCAACATGTAAATGTGGGGTTGAGGGCAGAGGACACGATTCAGTCCACAGCAGACAGTATTCCAATTCTGTATTATGGGTATGACCCATATAGGCCATTCCATCCAATCTTCAGCCAAAATCCAGCGAGATGTAGGACTACTCCCTGTGATCTTTCCATGGTTCCCACTCGATGTTAAGTCCAAAGTCACTTCCTCAAAGAGGCCTTCTGTGACTCTAGAACCTAATATTGTTATGCATCCCACAACCCAATCACATTGCCAAATTTACATTATTCATAGTATTTATCACTGTCTGAAATTGCCTTGTTAATTTATTTGTTTACTTTGCACAGTTTGTCTTTCCCACTAGACTGCAACAAAACCTTATCAGGGTTTATTTTTATCCCAGGGCCTAGGAAAGAACCTAGTACATAGTAGGCTTCAAATTCCTTTGTTCCCAGTAAGCGTACCAAGACCCAGTCACAAAGGCCTAGAGACCAGATTTTGTAAGTACCTAAAAGACAGATCTATCATGCAGAGGAACACCCACATTATACCAAGCTCACCAGGTTGATGTACTAAAGGGGATGCCATTTTAGTAATTCACATTAAGCAATAATTGTTCCAAGGACTGGATACTTACAGTACTTGAGACCAGCACATCCTACTCATTTGATAGGCAGACAGAAGAAACCAAAACTAATCACAGGGTGATGTATTGTACATGGACTCTGAGAAGGGGAGAGTGATTAACTGAATATTTAACCTCATTTTGCTAACTACTCTCACAGTAGAAATGGTTTTACCAATGTCACTGGAACACACCTATTCCAGTGACAAAGGCTCCTGGCTAGTCCTTACAGCAGCAATGCCAGCATTTGCTTCTAGGACTTTCCTTTTTCTAGGTTTCTGAGGGCTGGCCAATCCCCTTTTTCACTGATGAATTCTTGCTTTGGGTATATTAAAACATTTAGTCACTCATAGTCAAGTCTTGCCCCAAGAACTAATCTTCCCTGATCCATGTCAAAAGCTCAGCCCTCAGAGGGCAATTATTTCCTTCATTCCAAGCCGTTAAGTATTGGCAAAATCAGAAATACAGAATAATACATAGCCAGTTTTTATTAATATATAAATATGTATTGAGCACCTTCTATGTGCCAGGTAGTAAGGAGACAGTGATGAACAAGGTGGAGATGTCTCTTCTCAAAGTGCTTTCTTTCTGGTAGGGGAGAAGGACAGTAAATAAGCAAACAAAGTAATAAGCAAGAAAGTACAAGGGAGCAACACACATTATGATGAAAATCAAAATAGGGTGACATAAAAAATGACCTCCCTTCTCAACAGAGGGGACAAAGAAGTTGAAAGCAATGACAAGGAAGCAATCTGTATATAGATCTAGAGGAAGAACATTCCCAGAAGAGGACACAGCATGTGCAAAGCCCTCACAGCAGGGCACATTTAGGGGCAACAAGCTTAAAGGAGGAGCAGGTCAGCCCCAGGAGTGGTAGCAGGACATGCAGAGGAAGCAGGACATGTGAGGAGGCTGGGGCATGTAGAAGCCAGACCTCCCTGGCTTTACAAGAGTACAGTGGGAAGATGTTGGAGGGTTGTGACCTGGAGACACAGGATCTGATTTACACTTTTAAAATATCACTCTGGTTGTTGTGTGGAGAATGGACAATGGTACCCAAGGATGGAAGCAGAGAACCAGTTAGGAGGCCACTGCTATAGCACAGGAGAGAGATGATAACAACGCAGACCAGGCAGTAGCAGCGAAGACGAAGAGAAGTGGGCTGATGCAGATGTGCCTGGGAGGTACAGCTGGCCATTAGTTAGGTTTGAGGTGCAAATTAGAGCTACAAAGTTTGAAGTCATCAGGATGTATATTTTCAGTTAAGCCATCTGCCTAGATAGAATCACCCAGGAAGGAAGTATAGAGTGAGAAGAGAAGACCCTGGTACATTCTAACATTCCCATCAGAAAAAGTACAGCCAGCAGAGAATTTGGGAAGAAGTGGACAGTCAACAGGTGGGAAAATCAAGAGAATGAGATGTCATAGAAGCCAAGAAAAGAAAATGTTCAAAAGAGAGGGCATGGTCAACCGTGTGGAATATTTATAAGAAACTGAGTAAGATGATGACAGACATGCAAATATGGAGATCGGTAATAAAGCTGAAAAGAGCGATTTGGGTTTAATAGTGTGGCTGGAGCCCAACTGAGGTAGGTGGAAGAGAAAAGGTGCAGTAAGGAAGTATAAACAGTATTTATAGACAGATTTTTTTTTCTTAATTTGCTGAAAAAGAGACCAAAGAAATTAGAGGAAGAAGTAGCTTCAACAGGCAGATATTGTTTTAAGAGGTAAGTTTCAAGAGTATATTTGCATGCTGATCACAGTGATCCCATAAATAGGGAGAAACCAATGATGCAGTTCTTGAGAAAGCCACAGAGATGAGATCTGGAGCACAGGGGGAAGGGCTGGCCTTTGTTAGAAGCAGGGACTCATGGCCCCAAAGGAGGGAAGGTAGAGTACAGCTAAAGGCACAGGTAAGCAGGTAGAGCAGAAGAAGTATGCAACTGATTTCTTCTATCTTCCCCGGGAATTGTGAGACCAAGCTGCCAGTGGAAAAAAGGTAAGAGGAAGTGAAAGGAGGTGGAGGAGGTTTGAGTGGAGAGGGAAAGTGCAGTAGGATGATTGTACATTGCAGAGGGTGCATCTGTGATTTGGGCTCATGAATTTGAATGAGCCTAGAGAACACCAAATTCATGGTTGCTAATGAGTATGGTGGCTCAAGGGAAGCAAAGGGAACAATGAGCTCGAGTGGTCAGGGAAGGCTTCCTAGAAGAGGTGGGACTTAATTAATGTGTACAACTTAGATCCACAGGCCAGGTCCTCCAGGTGAGAGGATTAGTAAGAGCAAAGCACAGAAGTAGAGAGAGACAGAGAGAGAGACATAGACAGATATATATATATCTGACATATATATATATATATATATATATATATCTGTTTTTATTCATTTAGATAGATAGATAGATAGATAGATAGATAGATGAACAAGGTCGACCAGTTGGCTCCAGGGAAGCAATGGAAGTGGGAAGGAGGTTAAAAACAGAGTGCAGAGAACCTAATGGAATAGTGGAAGGTTTGAAGAAAGAAAATAAAAAGGTTAAAGCAGGATTTCAGAAGATTAGCCCAGCATTGGTATGTAGTATAGGTTGGAAGGAGACTTCTGGCCAAGAGGAGTGGCCATACTTAAACCCAGGACACCAGGATTGACTAATTACATTAGTACAAGGAAGATACAGACAAAGTTAAGACCCCTGTCCTTAAGATGACACCTTTATCCATCCACTTCCTCCCTGAAGATCTTACACACCTTTGGGGAGCATGAAAAGCTGAGAATATTTCCCAAGATTTGATCAATTTTGAAGCTCTTGGACAAGTGCATTCTAATGTCCATACCTCCTGAGAAAAATAGTCTATCCACTGAATGGTCACAGACAAGACAGACCTGACAATATTGAGTGCTTGACAAATGCCACCGAGCAATGTGCTAAGCCTGCCTTACTTCACTCAATCCTCAGAACCACCCTTTGAAGCTGATATTTTCACTACCCCCATTTACAGCAAGAAAACTGCACCACAAAGCCTTTGAGCAATTTTCCCAAAGTCACCCAGCTAGTAAGGAGAGGAGTCAAACCCAGGCTGGAGTCTGGGCCATGGACCCACTGCCAACAAGGTCCATGACCAGACAGTGGCCTTATAGAAGGAAACGCCACAAGTAGGAGAGACCCTGGCCCCAGACTCAGCAGAATAAAGTAGAGCCCAAGTTACTTGTGGTCCAACTGAAATGCCCAGGATGTGCATGGGGGTGATCACAGATGGTAGGCCTCTCCCATGAGGTCAAGTGGAGACCTTTCAGCTGCAGAGACCTAGGGAGAAAAGCAGAGAGAAAAAAGAAGCATCCAAACTCAAACCGATGTACAAACCTCACTGTTTTCTCATCAGAAAGCCACCTTCTCCCCAAAATCATTCCATAGGAAAGCACCAAATTAAGGACTTATTGTGCTATCCTGGTACCCAGTTTCTGAAGAGAAGAGATTATAATTTATTTATGAGGCATAGAAATGGGATACGTACCCCCTAGGAGCTAATGGACAATTTTTTTGTTTTTTTCCTGTGATTTTACTTATTTAGTCCATGTTTGGCTCCTGAGCCACCAATGGCTGAAGCAGGTATCAGTTTGTGTAGGACACATGGCAGACAGAACCTTCCAGAATATGGAACCGATAAATGTACTTATGTTAGTTGTTATCACTCTGGAGCCTGCAAGCTTGATGGTAGTGTATAAAGTCAGATCATTCCAAACAAATTCAGAAAAAGAGAAGATGAAATGGAAGAGTTTATTTTGTTTCTCCCAGTAGGTCAGTTTTAGAATCACAAAGTGCTCTGGGGTCACTTGGAAAATAAAGAAAACGGAATGTATCCGACTGCCGCCCAGGCTGGGGAAGCAAATCCCCAAATCACACAGAACTAGGAAGGATTTGGTTTCATTAAAAGCAGCCACTGGCATTTGGCCCCTGAAGATGAAAGCAAAAGCCCCTTAAACAGGCTCGAACATGAGCTGAATTTCCGGATAAGTCCCCAGGGTGCCAGGATTGTTTGAAAGGAAGGCATGAACGTCCACATCTTTCCAGAGATTTGAAAAAGCAGAGCATTTCCAAACACATTGATCCTAACCTCATGCAAGAGAACAGGGAATGAGGAACCAACATAGTGGGTGCTACAGAGACTCTTAGATTTAATTCCCATAACACCCCTGGACATAATACTACTTCCATTTTACTGATGAGGAAACTGAGGCCCCAGTGATATTCAGTGGCCTTCTGAAGTTCACTTAATAAGTGGCAGTACCAGAAACCACAGAGTCTTTCTGACATCAAAGTCCATGCTCTTTCATGCATGTAACAGAACAATGAGCACTTCCAAGTCAGGGGGTCAGATTCTCTCCAGGCCTAGCTTCTCCCACTGCCATAAATCAGGCCCTTTGGCTTTTCACTGGAGTCCACCAAATTTATGTTCTGCTCTAGCCTAGTTCCCAGAGCTAATTACTAAAAGCCTATGTCCCAGGCTCAATGTCTAAGAGAGAAAGCTCATTTGCTAAATTGAGTGTTCATACGGGCCCTCCTCCAGAAAGAACAGAAGTTGGCTATCCAGCCTCTGTACAACTCCACAGATAACAAACGGGGTCAAAAATGAAGCCAAGGAAAATGTATGTCCTAATGAGACATGCTTTTATGTCTGGTAGGCCACAGATCTGGGGTTCTGAGCTTTCTAGCATAGACCTAAAACAGGGAGGAAGGTGGGGTAGAGAGTGTGAGGGAGGGAGGGGGTGGGGGGGAAGAAGGAAGGGAGGGAGGGGAAGTGAAGGCAGGGAAAGAGAGGAAAGAAGAAAGAAAAAATTAACTTATAAGATTTGTTATGTCCACAAATTAAAAAAAAAAAACACCAGATGAAATAGACACCATCTCCAACGTCCTTACAATAACACACTAAGGGCTATTTTGTATATCAGCTCTTCTCCTACAAAACATTTCAAGAAAAGCAGTTCTTCAGTGAGCCAGGTCAATACTGTCTCCAAAGCGCACTGTTTGTCTGCTAAGAGAGCAGTGAGCACCTTGGTTTCAGAAGCACTGGACCACAAGCTCTTCTAGGAGACATCTCCTACCTACCATTACTCACAAGAAAGGTCACAAGACACTGTGCATGGATCCCTGCAATCTTACCCCAGCGAGAAACATCAGCTTTCTGGAAATTAGACATCAGCCCCATAGTTTCATGCCCAAGGTGATCTGGGGAGTATCCCTAGAGGCACAGTCATGTCCAAGGGGGTGAAAGGACAGTCCCTCCCTTCAGGAACGGCTCTGGTCCTGGGAAAGCCTACTTGTTGAGGATCCATCTAAGTTTCCACCTAAAACAACAGTGCCAACCAAGACCTAGGTTCTAGTTTAAAAAGCTCTAAAAACTTCATTTTTTTCTCAACATTTGCCCCCTTGTGAGAGAGGCCTAACTCCAAGGAATAATCTAGTTTGCCAGAAGATTTGAATCCTGAGTCTGTAGGCCCCATTCAAAAGCTGCACACAACCATCATTTCCTGCTCTGAAATGATGCTTCCCCTCCGTAAACCTCACCTGGAACAGCAAGGGGAGAAGAGACACCCTCACTGCCCCTCCAGCAGCCTCAGCGTCAACCTCTGCACCGACCGGGGCCAGGTCAAGGAGGTGCCGGAATGCGAAGCCCTGGGACAAGCAGTGTCGGCATGCATGACTCCTCACACCTGTCATTGGACAAGGCAGAACAGAACCGCCTCCTGGTTTGGCGCTCCTGCACGGTGTGCGCTTCTAGAGGTGAATCCAACGGCCTTTCCCTGCCAGGGTTTCTGACTGCCTCCATGCTGAGAGGTGGAGCACTTGACATTTGGCTGCCATGCTGTTGTGAGCACGTCTGATTTTGCACAAGGCATGTGGAAATCAGAATGTACCTGTCACAGGTGTCAGCTTCTGTGTGACAGGTACAGATCTGAAGAGTGGTCACAACTTGCTGTTCATCGTGGCAAATATCTCTCGGTGACCTTTCATCTGCAGATGGGCAGCCGCCAGCCTTTGCATGCTAATGTGCCCCTTTACCTCCCAAGGGTCTCCTGCCTCCATGGCTGTTCGATGGGGGCTCCTCAGAGACAGTAACTGTGAGTGGGAGCCGTTCTAAGACTACACGAAGCATGTCTGGAAATGGCACTGACTCCTTCTGGCCAATAGCGTACCAGGGTAAAGTTATGACTTTTATATAATAAATTAATATGCCGATCCTTTATGCATTTAACAACATATGATTCAATACCACTTAGCATTCTAACATTTAATTATTTATGTAGGTGTGCCCTGTCTCATTTGACAAAAGATTACAGGTGGCTATTACATTTTATAGACACGGGCAGTTCTACTATTGTACTCAGCTTTCACAAGACACATTGGACTTAATCAACTGATGACTTTTTAGAGGACACAATTTTCCATTAAGCGTATCGCCGCTGATAATACCACAGCTGTCTGAGTGGCTGGTTACTCACATGGCATCGTGTTCTCTCTTTGACGAATGGTGGCTATAAATGTGTTCATCTTATGAATGTTTAGACTTTTCTCACTGAGTTTTTTTGTTGTCTATATGATCGCCTTGGCTTACCGAAACAACATGTATTTACAGCCATTAAAATTGTTATTAAAATTTCTAACCAAAAAGTCACTTTGCATTTTTTATATATTTGAAACTCTCAAACCCAGACCTTCACAGGCGACCACAGAGTTGTGCTAAGACCGGCTCACCTGGAGTAGAAACTACCAGAGCCACAAACCAGAAGAAACACTGAAATGGTAATTTTGACAAATTGCTGGAGGCTGAATGTGGACCACCAGGAGACTAAGAAACTCCCAGGGGCCACAGGCTTAGTGAGGCCCCTGGCTTTTGTGAATTTTACTTCTGGGAGTCCCAGCAAGTTCTCACAGTGAGCCAAGAAAGATGTCTTTATGGCCATGGGAGAAGGAAGGGAAAGTAACCACTTGAAACACATCAACGTGCTGAGAACATTCTCTGTAACAAGGTCTTATTCTCCATGAAAAAGTCTTTGCCTTAGCCCAAATAGGGCTTTATGCCATAAAAAAGAAAGGTCAATTACCCAACACCAGCACTCTCTAGCCTTCCTGTCTCACCTAAGGAGGGAGCAGGGAAGGAACTAAAAAACAGCCCAGGACATAGAGACGGAGACTTAGTATCCACTAAGACACTAAGATTTTTATCTGAAGATTATATAACACCTCCTGTCCCTGACATCTTTCCACCACACAAATAGGGTCCAGTATAATAACGGTGGATCATTGTTGAAAGGGTTGCAAGGTACACACTCTACTTAAGGAGGAATTCCTAAGGAACACCAAAGGAGACAGAGGAGACAAACAGAAGGACACTAGAGGAATCTGAAACTCCTGGCACCTGAAGTGACACCCCCGGCACACCTTGAACACAGCCCACCTCCAACTCGATTACTAACTTAAATTCACACTAAAGAACTTTTACTCAAGTTCTTATTACCCAATACATTATGCCCAGCTTTCAACAAAACATTAGAAGATATGCTAAAAAGAAAAGAAAGGAAAACAGTCTGAAGAGATAAAGAACCAGATTCAGATATGACACAGGTTGTAGAATTATCAGGCAGAGAATTAAAATAACTGTGATTAATATTTTAAGGGCTCCAATGGGAAACGTACACAACATGCAAAAACAGATGGGTAAGGTAAACAAAGAGATGGAAACTCTAAGAAAGAGTAAAAATAAATACTACCAATCAAAAACACCGAACAGAAATAAAGAATGCCTTTGATGAGCTTATCACTAGACTAGGCTTTGCTAAGGAAAGAACCAGTGAGTTTAAAGATATGCCAATATAAACTTCCCAGATCAAAATACAAAGGGAATAAAGAATGATAAAAACAGAACCTCCAAAAACTGTGGGACGATTTTTAAAAGTGTAACATAAAAATAACTGGAATGTCAGAAGGAGAAGAGAGAAGAGAGCAGAAGTGATGGTGTAGTAAAGTAACAGTGTAAGGATTTAGCAAAATTAACGACTAAACCGCAGATCCAGGAACCTCAGCAAACACCAAGCAGGATAAATTCCAACAAAACTCTACACCTAGATACATCAAATTCAAACCGAAGAAAACCAAGGACAAAAGGAAAAAAATCTTTTAAAAAATAAAGAAACACCTTACCTATAAAGGAAACCTGGTAAGAGTTAGGAGCTACAGCCAACTTCTCATCAGAGCAAAGGCAATTCAATGGAGAAAGTACAGTCTTCAACAAATGGCAGTGGAACCTCTGAGCATCCATAGACCAAAGAAACTGAATCCAGACACAGACCGAACACACTTCACAAAAAGTAATTCAAATGGATCATAGATCTAAATATAAAACTCAAAACTATGAAACTCCAGAAGAAAATCTATGTGATCTAAGGTTTGGCAATGAGTTTTCACATAGAAAACCAAAAACCCACGAAAAAAAAGTAGGACTCCATTAAAATTTAAAATACCTGCACTGTGAAGACACTGTTGAGAGAATGAGTCTACAAACCATAGACTGGGAGAAAATATTTGCAAAACATATATCTGATAAAGGGCTGCAATCCAAAATGTATAAAAACTCAAAACCCAGCAACAAGAAAACAACAATCTATTTTAAAATGGGCAAAAGATCTGAACAGACACCTTATCAAAGAAGATGGCGAATGAGCTTGTGAAAAGATGTTTCACATCATACGTCATTAGGAAATTACATATTAAAACAACAACGAGAAGCCACTAAAAATCTACTATAATCACTAAAATTTAAAAAAGAAACCTAAGCACACCAATGCTGGCAAGGAACTCTCATTCACAGTTGATGGTAATGCAAAATGGCGTGACCACTTTAGAAGACAGTTTGACTTTTTCTTACAAAGCTAAACATAGTCTTATCATACAATCCAGCAATCATGCTCCTACATATTTTTGAACTGATTTGAAAACTTAAGCCCATACCAAAACCTGTACCCAAATGTTTATAACAGCTTTATTCATAATCCCCCCAAACTGGAAGCAACCAAGATGTCCTCAGTAGGTAAGTGGATAAGTTATGGTATACTCCTACAACAGAATATTATTTAACAATAAAAAGGACTGAGCTATCAAGACATACAAAAAACATGAATCAGTCTTAGATGTATATTTCTAAGTGTAAGAAGCCAGTCTGAAAAGGCTATATATTATATGATTCAAATTATATGACATTCTGGAAAAGGTAAATCTATAGACACAGTAAAAAGATCAGTGGTTACCAAGAGTTAAAGGGAAGAGAAGAGGGCTAAACAGGTGAAGCACAGGGCATTTTTTAGGGCTATGGATCCATTCTGGATAGTACTGCAATGGTGGTACATGATGTTGTACATTTGTTAATACATGTAAAATTTTGAAAATCATTTAGGAGGTCTGGGTGGGGGTGGGCAGGAATCACAAGGACAGAATACAGATGATTACAAAGGAGTCTAACTGTGTTACACGTGCATGAAACAGTATTACTGACAAAGGTGGAAGTAAAAGGTGCTGACCCTCGAAACTTTGGAAGTTAGTGGAGTTTTTAAGACTAAAAGCAAAAAGCAGCTGTATGTGTTAGCACTGTATTCTTATCGATAAGGCTGTTTCTCACAGAGATGCAGGTTAATAATGCAAGTTATGTATATAAAATAATTGAATATATACACACAGATATATATGGGTATATATGGAATATATGTTCATGTATATGAATATATATATATACAGGGTCTACATAAATAATGCCCCTTTTTATTACAAAATCTTTTATTTCAAAATCGTAAGCATGTAATTGTAACTCTGTAACAACAATATCACACTCAAGCACACTATATGACATTTTAGGTGAAATTTTCAAAATAAAACTGTCAATCATTACACCCATATTATTACCCTACCAACCATGCTCAAGCAGGCATTACTTCTGCTGGACCCTGTAGATCTGGAATAAGAGTTCACAGATAAGCAAAGGAAGAAATCTAGAATGATCAATATGGTAATAGATTAGAGCTGCAGGCATCAATATGAAGTTATATTCAGCTTCAGATAGATATAGGTAGTTACATTTAGAAATATTTATATATGTGTATATATATATATATATATATATATATATATATATATATATATGGATTAGTATATACACATATTCCCTTACTCTGCCCGCCGAGAGAGCCTAGAATCAACAACACCACAGTAGCAGTGACTACCCTGGTCATCCAGATCTTTGTTCCCAATACCATTCTCCAATAAAAGGAAACAGACATCATTGGAGAAAAGCTCAATTCTATGAATGAGGCAGGAAATATTTAAGATGAGCCTGGAGCATTATATAGTGTCAAAAAATAAGGAAGTACTCAAAAACAAATCTTACAGTGCCTAGGATATGTCAAAGGAACTTAGGAAACAACTGAAATGCTCCCAATGGCCAAAGCTGGAACAATTGAGCAATAAAGTAAATAGGACTAAATTATAACTTAAAACCTTCTATGCAAAAGAATTCCAAATAACATACACATGCCTGTCTCAAGCAGGTATAGCAGAGCTTCCCATTCCTCCTTATTTGTAGGTGTCTCAGAGGAACTTCCTTCCAAAGAGTTCAATATGGAAATGGGTGGGGAATAACTTCACAGTTGGGGAAATCAAACACATATTACTTCAACCAGGGATCAAGGTCAACATCAACAGTGATAAATCATTTTGATAGTTTACATCTTTGATATGATGTGATGGGATAGAAACAGCAATTTACTTCTGTGTTGGTCCCCCCCACACACACACACACAGAAGCCATAACCCTAGTTTAATTATGAAGAAAAAGAAATCTAATTGAGGGGCATTCTCCAACATACCTGACCAGTACTCCTCAAAGCTGACAAGTTCATCCAAAAGAAGAATGGTCTGAGAACCTCTCACAGACAAAAGGAGACATGACTGCTGAGTGTGTGGTGCCCTGGATGAGGTCCTGGAACAGAAAAAGGACATGATGTTAAAGGCAAGAAACTCTGAATAAGAGGTAGACTTCAGTTAATAACAATGTATCGACACTGGTTCATTTAACTAATGTAAGATGTTAATAAAGTGGGATGTCTGTGGCCTGCAGTAGGCTTGGCATTAACTCCTGAAACTTCCCTGCCTCCTTCCTGTGACAGAATCTGTCCTTAGCCGGCTGTGGCCTGTGTTTTGATTGAGCTCGAATAAGTGTAAAAGCCGAGCAGTAGTGAACACAGCTGAGAAACCTTTGCTAGCTAAAATGCTGGTAGGCCTTTATTCAATATTGGTTGAACGGATAAATGTATGAATTTAGAAGATACTGCTTAGAAGCCATTGTAATGTTTCACTGATGTGTAACTTGTATAAATCTCTAGAATAATACCATTATCAAGCTGCAGAAAGGCCTTAGAGAAATCTTGTCACCTAACCCTTTTATTTTCTAAATGAGGAAACTGTCTCAAAGAGGTCAATTAACTTGCCAGGGTCACACAACTGGTTGACCCTTAAACCAGGACTCTCTTTCTTATTACCAGCTTCCGACTTAAATATATTGTGTAGTGGTGCAATAATATGTCCTAAAGATTGGTACACGTGTGTTGGCGTGAACTCCTAGTTAATCCCTCTACTCCATCACGGCTCTGAAGGCATCGTTTATAACTGGTCAGTCTCTGCCTGTTGCCTCCCTCTCTCTCCTCTCTGCCTCTCTGACCCCCACCCCTTTCTCTCATATTCCCCCTTTCCACTTTGTATAAATATATTTCTGTATGTGCTTTTCCTCTCCCTCCCCACTTATTCTTAGTTAACTCGATATCACTGAAGATTTAAAGAGTTAATCTTGCTGACTATTATACTCCACCCCTAATAAGAAGGCACCATCAACTTCCCTGCACCTTAACAAGGACATCCATATGACTCCCAAATCAAATCAGCAAACATTTGATTCTTTGCATCAGTGCTTAATTGGCAATATAACTAATTCAATTAACAATCAATTTAATCAATATGAAGAAATCCATCCCTGGTGTTAACCTGGCACAAATCTGAGTTTCAGACACAGTGCTTGCCCTACGTAAGTGCATTGTCATTGCCTCAAACATGAATTATGTGGTTATTACTAATGCACTCCTCACCCAAGAATTTATTCTTAATCATGCCTCATGCTTTAGAATGCATTCGTGAACTGTCTGTCCTCTCATGTGCCCTCCAGATAAAAGCAAATGCCTCTTGAAATTATCCCTTATACTTTGCTGTGTTCAGAGGAACTCTAACAGGATACACCACCAGTCCAGTCAGACTCCAACATACAACTACCTACTCAGTCTCACTTCTTAGTCCTAGTTCCCAAGAGTTAGAATAGTTTGAATGACTCCAAAATTCTGTCATGGCCAAAATTCTCTCTTTACTAAAGTGTTGTCTAATACAAAAAATAATCCTTGTTTTAGCCTTCAAAGGTTATTCTTAAAATGCAAGGCAACACATGTTATTGTGAGTCAGGAACCGCTTGGCTATAATAAACTTATCAACACTGGGTCACAGGACAGCTGAGTTTTGATAGCAACAAAGACTTTCTAGTCTAGAATAGAAAGCAGTACCAGAGTAGGTCCTACCTAACCAAGGACCAGTGGAAGGGAGCTATGGAAACCCAATCAGCATTCCAAATAATCAGTGTATAGGCCTTTAGATAAAACATACAGTATGAAGATAGTTGATTGATTTGTTAATAGTTGATGCTCAATTACTATTAGCTACAGTGAACTGAAAGATATTTGACATGGCTTCAAAGAGTTTCCCACCACACAGGGGTGGGGTGGTCGTGCTGAGGGATCAGTGGAGGAACCGGGGTGGAGAGTGGTGTAAGTGCGGGTAATCACCCATTAGAGACCCAGGAAATTAATGTAGGGGCCATGGTGAGTACTGTTTAATGGACGTACTGTGAAATTTCAAAGTGCACTAGATACAGCAAGGATAAAAACTGTTCTGTGACACTTCAGTTTCAGTTGTCTGTGTGTACGCACGTGCCTAAGTGTAACGTGGGGACTGTAGTAAGAAAGTAAAACACCGCTTTACATGACTTTCAGAAATCATGACTCTATTTATTGATCTTGCCTCTCCACTTAATTTTTTACAACCTGGTCCATGGTAGGTGCTCAATAACTGTCGTGCATAACATCAAGTAGAAATAACAGAAATTTGGAATCTCAACAACTCTTCAAGCTAGGTATTCTGGCATTGATTTTATAGACAATAAAGTTACTTGCCTATTCAAAATGACTTGTTCAAGGCCACACAGCTGATCAGCTTGTGCATCCGATATTTGTGATGCAGAGAGATCTGACCAGGTCACTGGGGAGAAGCAGGGAGGGACCGTAGCAGGAGTTTGCCGAAGCAATGGTAAACACCTAGGATGGGATTGGCGGAGAAGCTAAATGCCTCCGAGCAGGGGTGTCAAACTCATTTTCACCAGGGGCCCCATCAGCCTCGCGGTTACCTTAAGGACCGAATGTAATTTCAACTCCTTAGCAGTTAAGGACTAGTTACATTTATACAGTCCTAAAGTTATTTCGGCCCTTGGAAGGCAACCGTGAGGCTGATGAGGCCCCCAGTGAAAATGAGTTTGACACCCCTGGTCTAGAGCGTATGGAAATAAAAAGAGGGCTGGGTCTCTGGCTTACGGGCTCTCTGGCTCCTGGGCTGGCTCTCTCTGGCTTTCAGGCTCTTCTTCCTCAAGAATGCCTGGATGGTTATGCGGCAGCTGCCTGCGTCTCTCAACGGATAGTGTTTTGGATGGAAAGGACCTCCAGGCATAGCCTAGGATCAGGCTGGCCTGGCCAAGGGTGGCAGGGTTATTCTTCTTTGGGTGTTCTAGGAGGGATGAGCTGTGAGGCAGGAGCCTGCCATTCTTCCAAAATTGTGTAGCTTTTGTATCTTACATTGTTTTAGTTTGTAAACTAACCCTATAGAAATAAGACAATTAAAACTAACAGGGGGAACAATAGAACTCAGGTGTTAGAGTTTAGCCTTAACTGATAGGTTTAAGTGAATAAAGCTGTAACTAAAGAGTTACAGAGGTTAGCCTTAGTTGATAGGCCTAAGTGACTAATTCTTGTGCCAAGTTGTAATTCCAAAATTGTGAAGCTTTTGAATAAAAATTCCTTTCCTTTATCACTGAACCTCTGCCTCTGGAATTTTGTCTAGGGGGGGCAGGGGCGGCAGGACCCCGTTGGTTGTGCAGTAACATCTGAACCCAGTCAGAACAGGGTTCTAAAAGCCTGGATGTGGGCAGTACTCCACTGTCCTCTTCAGAAGCGTGATGAGGAAAGAGCAAAAATTAAAAGTAGAAATTTCATCAAAAATATTTAGCTAATTAAAAATCAATTCGTAAGGCTCTACTGGAAAAATCAATAATTTCAACTTGTAAATTAATTCCATAATCTAAAGTGTCCGTGCCCAAATTCCAGTCCACAGATTGGGTGCCTCACAATGAGTGGAGAGGCTTTATGAAAATACAGATTCCTAAACTTCACTCCTGGAGAACTTGATTGAAAGTGTGTATTAATGAAGCCCCAATGATTGTGCACAGACAGGTTTAGGAACCATGGACCTTGTTACATTTCTACATTTAAGATCTCACAGAATTTTTTTAGCTGGAAGAAACTTTGGACACCATGTTGTGCTTGGGTGGCAATGAGTTTCACCTTGAGGAACAATTGCAAACGATTAATAATGCTTCTTGGAGGACCAACAGAGAGAGATTTCAAACAGCATCCAAGCTTGAGCAGACAGACGGAGTCCCAAGACTCTGAAATGGTGCCTGTTATAAATGAAGAGGACAGGAGAAAGCTATGGCACAACCCTTCATTTTCCAGTCCTGTGTGCCCCAAAACACACACTTTAGTGACATGAGAGCGAGATCCAGGCTTCCTCACTCCTAGCCCAGTTCCTTATTTAAAACAATTTCCAATAAAGCTTATCAGAAATGCTGGTTTCTAGAGCGCTTCTAGCTGGTGCATTACAGAATAAGCCAGCGTTTACTTTACTTGAAAGATTAAAGCAAGTCTGCCCTAATTGTTCCTACTCATTAATGCCTCAGCTACTTTAAAAGGCAGGTAGAATATTTTATTCCATGATTAGCTACAAAATTTTAAATACTGACATCCCTTGAGGATTAATCAAGAAGAATAATATGTAGTCTTGCAGTTATGACTTGGGTTTAGATTCATACTAAAGGATACATGACTAACATAAGATCTTTTCTTGAAAGTAGGTTTTGATGAAAATATAGAGCATAAAGAAAAAAATACTGGATGCCTGAAGGAAGAGAACACATTACTGAAGAAGGGAAAATGTACAAGAGAGGATGCCTCAGGTACCAAGGGAACTGGTCTACCTCACAACTGCGCTTTCAACAGCCAGGTCAGAAAAAACATGCGCCCCTCAGCTGGGGCCTTAGGTAAGTTACTTAGTACTCATCAGCAAATATGGGTAATAGCTTAGACCCCCTCAGGGTGGCTTCGAGACTTAATGGAGAAAAACCGCATGTTCCAGAAAAGACAACACATTTTCTGGTATATAAATTTCCTCGGTAAGTGTTTATTAATCTACACATTAGACAAAGAACTTCTACTGAACTGAGGAACCTTTCCACAAAAATCAAAAGGAGGTCTGTTCAAGTCAGGGCTTAATGTGAATTGAGATTCCCATGGTTCACATAAGACTGAAAGCCAAAGGCAGTGGTCAGAGGAGGTAACGCTGAGTTACAGACCCAGGAAGTCTGGGCTGGTCACAGAGTCACAGAATTTCAAGATGAAATGGTAAAGGGACTTATCTAAGAAAAAGAAGATCAAAAATAGGAACAGTAAAATGACAACAAACTCACAGTTATTAACAACTGAACCTAAAACAAAAACAAAAACAAACTAAGCAAACAACTAGAAGAGGAACAGAATCACAGAAATGGAGATCACATGGAGGGTTATCAGCAGGGGAATGAGTGGGGAGAGAGGGGGGAAGTTACAGGGAATAAGAAGCATAAATGGTAGGTAGAAGATAGACAGGGGGAGGTTAAGAATAGTATAGGAAATGGAGAAGCCAAAGAACTTATATATATGACCCATGGACATGAACTAAAGAGGGGGTGTGTGGAGGGGAAGGGGTGTGCAGGGTGGAGGGGAATAAAGGGAGAGAAATGGGACAACTGTAATAGCATAATCAATAAAATATATTTTTTTTAAAAAGTTGTATGAAGAATAGTATAGGAAATGTAGAAGCCAAAGAACTTATATGTAAGACCCATGGACATGAACTAAGGGGTGGAATGTGGGTGGGAGGGTGTATGCGGGTGGAGGGGAATAAAGGGAGAGAAATGGGACAACTGTAATAGCATAATCAATAAAATATAATAATTAAATAAATAAATGAATAAATTTAAAAAAAAATAAAAAGATGGCAAGGACCTGCAAGATCAGGTGGCAGTCCATCCCAGTCCTTCACAGACCAGGAAACTCCACCCCGTGGGAGCCATTCAGGTAGGCGGCCCCTCTCCCAGCTTCCCGCAGCGGTGTGTGGGCGGCGCTGCGGGAAAACAGGTATTTCTGGCCCTGAGAAGCTCCATTTGTAGATTAAACTCCAGGCTTTACAGGGAACTAAACATTTTGACTTCTTCCCTTCTCCAGCACGTCTGCCCAATATTTCCAATAGGTGCTTTTGAACAACACCTATTCTGAGGTGATATAGGTAAATTGCAAAACATTAATTTACTATTAACATAATTACAGGGGTTTTTTCTGCTCTCTAGAATTTGTTTAGTGCTTGGGGCCAAATCCCTTTCACTCTCACAATACCTCCTTTGTCTTATAAAGGAGGTACTACAGTGTCTGGCTGGTGGGGTGGGGAGGGGAGTGCCCTTTGAAATTTCCTGTTATCACGGTCCTGAGCTGCGGCTAATCAGAGGCAGTGCAATAAATAGACACAAGTCTTCTTTAAAATGCCCACAGTCTGCTAAGAATCAAATGCCTTCCTTTGCGTCTCTCCTGAAAATATATTTTTAAATAGTTGCTCAGTCCTAAGCTTTCCCTAATAAGGTTCCATTTAAATAAATTTGGAAATATTTTCCTTCTTTTAAAGAAAGCCACTCAGTTTGGAAATGTCAGATAAAAATACATGTACATTATAAGGCTATCACCTATTTTCAGCTACGTTTTTCCAGGCTCTGCCTTTTCCTTTCTTTCTTTTTTCTCCCTCTGCTTGCTGCTCCCAGGAGCTTCTGGGAGCTTCCTCACCCAAGAGGACAGGGCTCATCAGATCACAAACAATTTCATCTGTTCTGCCGGCTGTAGCCATTATATGAACAAAACTGGCCCCCATCGCCTGATACAGCCCTTCTGAGTCACCCCAGCTCCCCAAACCCCAGCCGAGGCCACGTGACTGAAATGAAACCAACTTGCCCTTAACTTTGGAAAATTAGCCACTCTCCTCCTTGCTGTGCCGTGTCAAAATTAAAGAGTAAACAGAGGTCCCCCAATCCCCCTGATTGCATTAATCATTCAAATGACGTATTAGCATTCTTCAGACTCTTCTGTTGTGCTTCCAAATTAACACCTCCAGGTTCAAGGGAATAGAAATTAACTGAATTATCTGGCAGCCCCAGATGTCCTAGCATGCTCTTCCTTCTCACTGATTTAATATGCCTGAAGAACAGTTATGAGGCAGAAACACTGCTAATGGTCAAGAAATAATTTATGACATGTGTAACCGACAACCTTAGCCCCCCTCCCACCTTCCAAAGTGGCTGGGATTCTGGAGTAGCCCTGGTTACCACTGCCATTGGGCATGGTCCCCTCCTCCCCCCAGGTCCCTGTGAGAGTGCTGGGGTCACCAACCCCGCTCTAAAGCTGGGAACCAAACTCCCCAGCACCGGCTGGGTGGCGCCCAGCAGCACAGGCACAGAGATGGCCCGTGGCATGTGTCCTAGAGCAGAATGAGCAGGAGAGGTTGTGAGAGCAGAGCCCACAGATCACACAGGGCCTCCCTGGCATTTCCCAGCTCTGGCCACTGGCAACCTTCTTGTTGAGGCATGAAAAGTATCAGTGATTCCTCAGAGCTGTGGAAGGGCTTTTTAGAACATTGATGTAATCTTTCACAACAGAAGCCTGTTTCCCTTGGGGGTTAATCCTGTCATTTGGGAGTGTCTCCAGGGCATTAAGCCGTAATTGCTTGCATAACTCCAAGAGGCAAACAGGAAGCTGGCTGGAGCATACACTTTTCACAAGCTTCCTAGAGCAGGCAGGTCCTGTCCTTGGCATTTCAGCCCCTTCCAACCAAAGCTCCATCCCCTTACCCATTCTGAGGGGTGGCCCCAAGACGACGAGGCAGGAACAGGAGAGATCACCCAGGAACCTCACCCCTACCCTAGCTCCCAGCTGCTTGGCTCTCCTGGAACAGGGGAACAGGGATAGGAGAGGGCCAATACCAGACGTCACCTGAACACAGAAGCCTCAAAATAACAGGCAGAAATTCAACGCTTTCTCCAAACCTTGGTGGGAACCGAAACATCAGATGTTTATTAAATGACATAGCGGTGACGACTACTTTGCACAGCGAGCCCAGAAGTGTATGCTGTCACTTTAAAAAAAAATTGAGCCGATGCCAGGCTAGTCATGGTAATGCTCCCATGGCATGATTAGATTCATGCCCAGGGTTGTATTTGCATATGATATTCAGGGCATGATTTTTTTATTGTTCTTAATCAGAGCCGAATGTCAACAAAATAAATGAAGTTGCGAGTTGAAGTGAAATTTTTATCACATCAGGGATGTGCTTTTTCTCCCATTTATCACAGCCCATATTGAGAGAGTGAAATTTTTTGAAAATGTGGTAATCAATGGAAGAGCTCCATATGGCAGGGATCAAAGGTGTTACATAGTGTGTGGTTCTGCTTTATTGCCAGCCAGTACTGTTAATTGGACAACAAGATCAGAGGCAATATTAAAATCCAATTAAATTGATATGAACAGATTGCCAAGTGATGTACACTAATGTATAATTGAGTATCAAGCAAATGCAAGTCCCCATCTTCTGCTTCTACCTCCTGAATAAATGATGGCGCCATAGAGGACAGAAACAAGTTTGCACATTAGCTCCACAGCTCTGGGCTCTCATTTGCTACTTTAGGAGTTGATGACTTTTGGTTTTCCTCCTAGTCTGTCTTAAAGAGACAGATACTTCCCCTGTCCACCAAGCCCCCACCCCTGGGCTCCCCACCTGGGATGGGTTTTCCTCCCCCAAATCATTTTCCCCTTTTGGGGCTTGGAAACGAAAGCTATGTTTCCTATGCTTCATTACATGTCTATTATATAGCAGGTCCTAGAGAGCAGCACATTGATAATATATTGTGCTAGTTGTAAATGATCTGTCCATCCAGAGCGGAACGCTAACACATTTCTAATGCTGTTTCCCAGATATAAATTACAGACTGTTTCTCACCCTACAAGGAAAGCAGAAAGCCAGAGACTGAAGCCTAGAATGAGCTCTGTCGGAAAACCTCTCTGCACAATGAAGGACCAGGGCAGCAGTTGTAAGAGGGCTGTGGGTGATATGCGTCCCAGCAGTGGATCCCATGGCCCAGCTGGCCACAGGGGCTGCCAGCAGGAGCTGGAGTGGGCCTCCATTCATTCCTCTCCAAACAGGACCGGCAGGAAGAGATGGAATCCAGAGGAAGGCAGTCCCTCCCACTCAATTAGAGCAATTAGCTCACAGGCCCGAACTAGGGCCAGGCCTGGCTGAATAGGATCCCTCTGCCCCACCGTTTGTTATGGGAGCTGAGCTCACACGATTTTAATGAGGATCAGGAATGGGTAAAGCCAAGGGCTGTTGCTGGCAAACACTCTAGGGGCCTCGTCCTTTCCTCCTATAAGAACAACCCCAGATTACCCCCAACAATAGAACCTGTTAACTTATACAACTTTGCTTAAGAAACAAGCCTGATGGGACATTGGCAGACTTCCCCCTGCCAAGCAAGAACTACTGTGGGCAGCCGCCAGCTTCTCAGGATTTAAGCACATGATGGAATGGTAAACGAGGGAGCAGACTGTTTATTCCAGCAGCCAGATTGTCTCTGGCCACAAAGTTCTGTTTGAAAAGTTTTTTTCTCCCCGCTATATTTTTTAAAGGGGTGGGGGGGAGGGGAGAAAGGCGGGTGGGAGGGAATATTGAGAAAAGATGTTTTGTTATCATTTATTCAAGCTGCTCAAAGAGAAGCATCAACCTACCTGGTTTTGAATGGACTTGCCAATAGGGACCAATTTCAGCATCTCAAAAAGAGAGAAGCCAGAGAGACCTGGGGGTGAGGGAAAAAAATTGGCAGGGGGCTAGCAGGGGGCGGCGCAGTATATGACAGAAAGCCTGTGGAATGGGGTTTTAACTAGTTTGAAATTTGAGTTGCAGAATTAGGCACATTTCAAATTTTGACCCAACATTTATATCTCTTTACAAAAAGGTACACATTCTTAAAAATTAGATTTTATTTGTCGGCCTTAAGAAACTGAGATGGTATCTACACTCATAAACCACTTGGAATTTCCTTTTCTTGGCTTATAGTAGTCAGAACGAGTGGTGGATTCCTGGTCAGCAACTACTTACTAAGCAACTGTTGAATCAAGATGATGTTTTGTTTTCTTTTCCTCAGACCCTCCTGACTTGGATCCAAACAGCTTCAATCTGCAATTCACCTTGAACGTGGAGCAAAGAGAAACTCTGAGTAAAATCAGAACTACGAGGTACCCAGCAATAGGGTTGAAATACGTGATGCCGCCCACATGAACCACAACAGATGAAGCCGGCCTGGCCTCCTATGAAACAGGGAAAGCAAGACCAGACCATCGTCTGCCTGGAGCCGGAGTTATGCTTTGCAACAAGGCAGCCAGCTCAGGGCTGGGACTCCTCTCTGCTATCGCCCTGGCAAGAGCTGCCCCACAAGTAACAGAAAGACAGGCTCCTTGGCCCTGGGTATCCAAAGGTCTCTGAGAGCTAGGATGAGGTAGTTTCTAGAAGTTGCTGTTTAAGTTGAGTCATTTCTTGGTGCCTGTTTGTCCATACCATGACTACTGTACCCTAAAAGCAGTCCAAGAATGGGAGAGAAAACAAAACAAAACAAAACAAAAAGAAATGTATCATGGGACTTAATAGAACTTAATGATGTTTTAGCAAAATAAACTGAGTAGCTTACAACCAACAAAAACCAAATTGTTCATCTTGAAATAATATCAGCCCCACATGGGAACAGTGCCCCAATATTCCTGGACTTGTTCTGGTGCTCAAAATGTGGGAAACCCAAAAAATGAAGAACCAGGTAATGTTGATCACAATAGTCTCCACTTAGAAAATTACTCCTGGATACCAAACGCTGTGCTATGCATTCCACAACTTTTTCTCTGTCATTTGTCACCACAACCTGAAAGGTGGGAAATATTATCCTCATTTTTCAAAGGAGGAACCTGAATTTCAGACAAATTAAGTGACTTTCCTGAGGTCACACAGAGGAGAGACAAAACTGCAATTTAAATCCAGACCTGCCTGTCTTTAACCAAATTTTATTTTCTTATTGCTAATCTACACAATCCAGCCTCCCAGAGTTGCTCCAGAGGAAGAAAAAAAAACAATCATTCTAAAGTCTATTTAAACTGCAAACTCACCCCTCACCACATGGGGACTTGGACTCAAGATGCTTAAAGAAATGAGTTATTCCTAAAAAGACTAAAGAAAGCCGTGAAGGTGGTTCTGAAGACAGGGCCCCAGGAATCTGAGAGCTCGGGTGTCAGGATTTTTACTAACAATTCCCTGGCTCCCAGAAGGTCACTAAGTCTCCCTCCCCATCTGCTTTTACTGCCTCTCGGAGCAGTGGCACCAGCAACCTACCTGCCTCTCTTTAAGGTGGATTGGTGGACTAGTTACAAACACTGAAATCACTCTAAACTCCTCTGGGAAAGGTCCACCCGAATCATCACTATTACCATTTAATCATATTGTTATCAGAGCTATTCCCACTTATTCTGATCCTCCTTCCAGGCAACATGGTAAAATTTCATCCAGGGGTGGCCATATGTCTTGTCTTAACCAATGCAGAAGGTGCTCGGTGTCTCTTCTGAGTAGATTTAAGGTCTGTGTGATTCTCTGTATCCTTTCTGCCTTCCGGCAGTGATGTGGGAAGACATTGAAATGAAGCCTCCATCAGCTTCAATCCCTGAGTGACCAGATGAGCAGAGCCTCCCTGCAGACCCTTGATGGGTAAGAAGCATGAGTGTCAAGCCAGAGAGATATTTGGGCTAGTTTGTTACTGCAACATAACCAAACCGTCTGACAGATACAAACTACATAGAAGACCTGTTTCTGGAGAATACCAACAAGGGAAACACGCCAGAAAATAAAGAAACTGAATGAAGAAAATCCATTCATTTAATAAATAAATTATTAAGCATTTATTTTTGTGACAGGGCGTGATGATGTGCTGGACATACATTAATGTTCCTGAACTAGGAAATTCAAATGGCATCTTCTATTAGAAAAACAAGCTATATTCTTGTAAGGAACTGATCTAATGTTAGGAAAAATTGCATTTGATGTATATTTTTAACTATCAAAATTGATTTCTAGTCTAGGAAAAATAATTCCCTTCCCAGAGTTATCTACAAATCTACCTCCCCAGCAAATGTGGTTAGATGTTTGCATTCTCTTTAATTCTCTGTAGTTATTAATTCATAAAAGTATAGCTAACTACACCTAAAAGAGGGAAAACTTTAAATTTTAATTCCAAGATGGTGACTACCATGTCTATAGACTTCTGCTAAATGCTAATATTAAAGACCAGGATTTAAATTTCTTAAAAATAGAACCTATACTCTAATGGGGAATCAATCTTTATTTCCACTTACAGCCAAATAAATTAATCAACACAAGTGTGGTCCCCCATTTAATGGGGTTCATATAAACTTTAGTTTTGTGAGAAAACGATTGTCCATCGTCAGGAGCTAACACTACAGCTTCGGGGTCTTCATTTCAACTCCGATGGGCTTGCTTCCCGGGCCAGTAAGGTTTTCACATTTCTAAGCAGTGATACCCCATCCTAAACAACCTAAGAGTACATGGCATAAAATCTTAGAAAAAACTTTTTAGGAGACCTGTTATGTGAGAAAATGTCAAATTCCACAGTCTCATGAATATTTTTTCAAATCTTTTCAGTTTTCATAATTGTTGGTAAAAACTGTAGTTAGCCTTAAGATTTTTTATATTATAGAGCAACTCACTTCTTTAACTATAAATACATATTTACATATATACACATACATACATATATAAATGCATATGTAGATACAGGGTAGGGCAAAAGTAGATTTACAGCTGTTTGTACGGAAAAAAACATAATTAATAAATAATAATACAACAATAAACACTGTGTTTTGCATACTCACAACTATAAACCTACTTTTTCCCCACCCTGTTATATACTGGGTTGACCAAAAAGTTTGTTTAGTTTGTTTTCTGTAAGATGGCTCTAGTAGCACTTAATTGTCTTTAACTTCATGCAAAACAATTTTATTAGACGGTATTGTGACAGCCGTCATATCAGTGTGAATTTTAAAAAAACTTATCAAAATTGGTGAATTTTTATGCAGCCATTTTAACATTGAAAATGGAAGAAAATACACAACATTTTTGGTGTATTAAGCTTTATTATGTCAAGAAAGGTAAAAATGCAAAAAAAGATTTGTGCAGTATATGGAGAAGGTACTGTGACTGATTGAATGTGTCAAAAGTGGTTTGCGAAGTTTCTTGGTACAAAATTGACATTTTGGCCAAGTAATTCTTTGCTCTGAGGCTGTCTGATGCACTGGAAGATGTTCAGCAGCTCCCCTGGCCTCTTCCCACTAGAAGCCACTAGCAGGAGATAGCTGACATGCTCAAAATATCCAAATCAGTAAAGTCATTGGTGAAAATGAAAAAATGTGTTTTTTATTTTACAGAAACAACTAAATGGACTTTTTGGCCAATCCAATACATGCACACACATTCAAAGGCCAAACTGAAGAGATACGTGGTGTTGGAGGGAAGTGTCAGGACAAAGAGAGAGAGAGATCGTGGAACAATCCGAAGCAGCACTACCCTGGGAAAATTCCCAGCTCAGCTACGGCCAATCTGCGTCCTCAGGGCAATCCCCTCACCTTTGCACTTCTGCCGTTTCACCCACAGAACCAGGAGATCAAGCCAGATACTCTGGAATGCCCCATCTTGCTCATCCATCCATGGATCTACTATTGAAGGTGCTTCTAGTTTGCAAATGTTGTTGGGTAAGTTAAAAGTCTCTGTAATTAGGATTCCATCCAGGTAGAAATATGTCAGCCAACAGCAGAAAGGGAGAACTCAGACATGAAAAAAGTTGTAACATCAGAACGGTGAGATTGCTAGAGACATTTTCTTCTTTTCTTCTTTCTCTAAATTCACTTCATGCTATTGCCTCATCATTTCTATGATTTTGTAAGTTAATAAAAATGAAATAAATAGAACAGCCTCTGTGGAGGGCAGTGTTTATAATGACAATCAGAGAGTGTCAACACATGTCGATGTGTCCCTTCTTTATATTTCTTAGCACACAACACGTACTGCGCACAAATCCATATGATTATCAAGTCGAGTCTTCGACCACAAAATTCTCTTAAGCAACACAATTTTTTTGTTGTTCAATAACCTAGTTTGGTGAACATTTTCATTTTTCAATTGTCTGCTTTGGCATTGTGCCATGTCTAATGTCACCACCTCACTCTGTCCACTCAGGCGCACGTGTTTGCAGACATGACAAAGCTGGCACTCTCAGGCTAATACTTATGCCAAAGGTCATAAAAGTCATGTTAAGCAGAAGTGCCCGGGGAATTTGGGTCTCTCTCTATTACCTTATTTTCTCCCACTGTCCAAGTTTTGACAACATAATGTGATTACATAATAACTCAGACAGGAAGAAAATTAGACACCATACAGGAAACCCAGGTGAGGCCCCCACGGAGTTATCTGAGCTAGTTATCCTGCTGCACGTGAAATCAGGCAAGAAACAAACTTTTGAGCATTTTGGAGCCCTGTGAAGTCCTACTCACTTCGCTGCCCCACTGCCACTCAACAAAAAACCATCCCTTTCATGGGAGAAATTCCGCCACTTAGAAAATGGTATTTTCTCCAAATCACACATTGATAGTAACAAACGACTTATTTTAATCCACAAAAATCTTGGTGGTCCAAAGAACCAAAAAAGGCAGGGACCTCCTTCTCCTTGTCTTAACGTAACCCTGAGAAGTGTCTTTTGGACCCCTGGCTGTAATAAGGACCTAGCTTCTGAAGAGCATGTTCTGAACTATTAGCACCAAAACCATCTATAATCTACAAAGAGAAGTCAGGGTTTTAAAATGTCTTTCTTTCAGAATATTTGAATAGTTTTCATGTGAACCCTACATCCCTCAAACCTAAGAGCTCACCAGAAAACAGGCTGTCCCTTGCCTGCACGATCTCAAATCTGGTTGCTGCCAACCCTCTCTGAAGTTCACAGCAAAAGGAAACGCCACTGACACAGACCCCCTTCTCCACAGTGAGACCGACCTCAACATTGACATGCCCCCTTCTACCTCAGCAAAATACAGCTGCACAAAGCAGGAAGCCAACAGGAGTCCTTAGCAACAACCAACAGAGCGAGACAATAGTTGAGCGGCATTTTCCCTCCTCGGAAGCTTCAATCACTCATCTCGTTATCATTTTGAAGGTAGTTCCTGTTTCCTTCAGCTAGTGATCAAGCTTTTATAATAAACAAATAAACAGAATTTTTTAAATGTCTCTCGTCCTGTCACATTTTAGGACACGCTTTGTCCATCTAAGATTGGGAGAGCCTTAAAGCAGACAGGGAACTGTGAAGGGAGGCAGCAACCAGTATGATGTTTGCCTGAGAAGCCCTGAGACTATGAACTGGGTGGTCTCACACAGCAGAGAAGGACCTAGACTCTGGAGCCAAGATACCTGGGCTGCTCTCTCAGCTCCAACACTTACCAGCTGTGATCTTGGGCAATTGATTTCATCTTTCTATGTCTCTGTTTCCTCACCTGTGTAATGGGGATACACAGTGCCTTCTTCACTGGGCCACTGTGAAGACTAAATGAATAGTTATACCTGGTCCAAGGCAACTGCTATGTATTAGCTATTACCACCATATATCTTTGGATAAGTAATCAGTTCCTCACCTTAAGGTTCTGTTTTCAAAATGAAATTAACAATATTCTTATCCACCCAACTTACCTTAGAGGGTTGTTGAAAAGATCAAATAACTCAATTTATGTGAAAAGTTCCTTGGGATGGAAAACTACTTCACAGTAATATCTGTAATGTATTACTTTTGATATATTATAACCTATCAATTAAAATGAATTCCTTTATTTTAAAGGACTTTAATAAAAAAGAAAGAAAACCTATTCTGGATTGGCCAGAAACTCCATCATGGGCCAAGGTGAGGGGAAGGCTGGGAAGGCAATGGCCCGCTGGCTCTTTCCTTCCAATAGTATGTTTAAACCCCACTCTGTGACACAAATCTGGGGGATGTGATGACAAAGCTACACCACGACGGCTCTGTGGCAAGTCATTTGTGGTTGCTCTGAGAAAAAGACACAATGCTTTCTGATCGATTCTGTCATACTACGAGAGTCCTCTGAAATCAGAAACTTTTGGGGCTAGTAATTGCTCGTCAATGCAATTTCTGTCCCCAGTAACTGTCCTGGTGAGGACTGGCAGATGCTCCTGTCAGAACTGCCCAGTCCCAACAGCCAGCCAGGACGAATGAGGATTTGGAGCTTGGGCCTCACAAAGGCAAGCCACCCACTGTCCTGAATGTTGGTTAGTCTGAACTGCTGGACTGAAATGACCAGCTAGGTTAATGCCAGGTGAGCATGGTTGGAAGCAACCAGGTCCCTAACGCGTCAACTCCATTGACACTCCTAGTCAAAATTGAATGCCTCTGCCATTTTTTTATTCCGTCATCCCCTAATGCCACACACCCTTGACAGTGTAACTATATGTCTTCTTCAAACTGTCCCATTTTTCTCTTTCTCCCTAAAGAGATGTATCCTGGGCTACCAGAACTAATCCTGCTTACATCAGATTCTACTTCCATTTCCATTCCCTCCTCCTAAAAGCTCATCCCTCTCTCTTTTGTCTTAAACTCAGCACGCATGCAAAGACAACTTTACTATTACATATTTATGAAAATAATAATAATAATAACTGACATTTATTCTGTTTACTCTGACCTAGTCATTGATGTCCATACTTTACATTAATTATCTCACTTGATCCTAAAACAACTCTATGAGGTGAAGATTATTATTACCCTTTAACCTAGGAACAGACTAAGGCGCAGAGATGGCATACGTGGTGCTGAAGGCCGCACAAGATTCGCACAGGGATATCTAGACACTGGTAGGACCAGGATATGAGTCCAGAAAGTCTGATACACGGAGCCCCAGATTTTAGCAAAGCACAGTATACTACAATAATACACACATGGGGACATGTGTCTTCACAATTATACAACCCAAAGTAATTTCATTTCACCCTGGCCTCCTTAGAGATTCTGACCCAGGCAAACTTGTCTCAGATTATTTTTCAAGGAACACAAGAAAGGACCACTTTCAGGCTCTTTGAGTGACATAATATGGCCTCTTAGCTTGATCCCAGGGATCCAGTGTTCACACACATAACTATGTGTAACTATATGAATATTCCTCCTTGCTGTGCACAAACTTCCAAAAACATAATTACACCTTTGGAGTGGGATACCAAATCTCTGTCAATCAAAGTACAGTCAATAGGTGTCCAAGAACTTATTGTGCCTGGCCCTGGGAATACAACAGTGAAGACAGCACTCATGGACCCTGCCCAGATGGAGAGGTTTACAGTCTAGTAGAGAAGGCAGATGTAGAGAGAATGACTAGAAATAATTAAAGGGATAGTGACAAGAAGGCAAAATGCTCTAAAGAAAACTACAGGGTGCTTTGGAGAAAATGGAGGGAAAGAGAGAGATAGCTGATTTATTTTAAACCCGTGATGTCCTTCTGGGAATCTGAACTGAATGATTTCAAAATTGCTCCAAATCCTGAAATCACTTAATAAATATTCCTGAATCAATGTCCTAGACCAGGGAAATGTGTACAATGCTTGCAAACCAGAGAAACACGTGGCAGTGTCTTTACACTCCCAGTATACAGATGGAATGAGCTCGAGCAGAGAATGGCAGAAAATACGAGGCACTCTGTGCTGTGGGCACAGCACTAGCGACACCACCCTACACTAGTGGGATTGTTTCAGGTCTTACTTTCATGAGGCCTAAAACGATCAGGAAGGGCTCAGATACCCAGCCAGGATAAATATGCCACCAAGGGTTTGATCAAGGAGAGAACCAAAACCTTGCCAGCCTGGGCTCCCATACAGTGCCCAGACACACATGTGGGCAGCTCCACCAGCCAAAGATGCTGGCCCCCTCTGGGGGATCCCCACCCTCCCAATCAACACATTCTTAAAGTGTCCTCAGGCTGCTGAAGCTCATAATCAGACCTGGATTGGACTGCAAACAATTCTATAATGCCAGTGCTGGCTAACATGATTAGGCACCAGAGCATTAGCCAAATAAAAGGAATGGAGGACAAGGAGAGAGAAAGGGAGACTGGGAGAAGAAAGCGGTATGCAGTCTGCCCAAGGAAGGGGAGGGGAGGAAGTGGAGAATACCATGATACTCTTAAAGAGAGGAAAGTCAAAGTCAAAGGCGCGCCTGAATCCAAATCATTTATGGCTTAGCCAAGGGGCTAATCAGGCAGTTTACCAATATCAAGCACCTACTATGTGCCGGTTTCTCCACACAGAGATTGCTGCAACGAACAAACAGTTCGGGCCTCTCCCTTCATCAAGCTCACAGCCTACCACTACAGCCCAATGCTTAAGGTATCCATCAAAATTGTACATATTTTTATAACAGATTTTGGGGAAGCAGGAATGAATGGATGAATGAATGAGTGAACGAATGAATGAATATAAACTGACAAGTGACTACCCCACTGTGGTGGCTAATCCCATGTGTCAGCTTGGCTAGGCTCTGGTGCCCTGTTGTTTGGTCAAACACTAGTACAGATGTTACTGTGAAGGTAATTTTTAGATGTGATTAATATTTGCAGTCAGCTGACTTTAAGTCAAGTCATAATATAGGCAGGCCCAATCATGTGAAGGCCTTAAGAGCAAAGACTGAAGTTTCCCAAATTAAAAAGGAATTCTGTCCCAAGACGGCAACATAGAAATTCTGCCTGACTTTCCAGCCTGCTGGCCTATCCTACAAGTTGTGGACTTGCCAGCCCCCACCATCGCGTGAGCCAAAGTCTTAAAATCTGTCTCTCTGTACATAGACATAACGACACAGACATAGATACTGATCAGCTATAACTGTATGGATAGGATATTTGTACCCTATTGGTTCTGTTACTCTGGGGAACCATGTCTGCTATATCCATTAAATATATCCATTGATTATAAAGCAGGCCCTAATTCCAGGAATGTAAAAACTTGTACTTCTTAGAGTTAAGGCCATAAAATCATTATAATTAACTTGACCTTTGTCAACATAATGTGGATTGCAGAGAAGAAACAGAGGATGCCACGGGAGTCCGTGCAGAGAGACTGCCTCCCCCCATGAACCTGGAAGGCCACCGTGCTGAGTCAGCAGGAAAATGAAGCATGAGGGGCACTCCCAGCCAGAAGACAAGCATGCTTGAGTTGCAGAGGAGAAAGGAGAACTCCTGGTAAAGTTCAAGAAAGCCTGAATGCACTGCCCACAGACTCACCACCACCCCCCACAGCCATTACCAACTCACACTACCCTAAGCCCAGTCCCCTGAATGAGCCCCACCAGCCTCTTCTCCGGGTCTTGGGAGAGCTGCCCCAAAGCAGAGCATCTCCCCATGGGCTCAGGCCTCCAGCTTCCCCATTCTGAGAAGGAAAAGTCAAGAGCCATGAGTCCACACCCGACTGGCACAATCCCAAAAGGGTTAATTCCCAACCTCCCTGCCTCCCCCCCACTGTAAGTAGCGGCAATCTTTCCTAATCATTTCCATTTCTATTCCTCTTTAATTCTCCCATTCCCCTCTTTGTTTTCATGACCTGTGGGAACCTGAACTCCAGCTGGAGGTAGAGTCTGCCTTTATACTTAAAGCAGATATTTAAGCAATTATCCTGTCACTGGGCCTTGCCTTGCCTCCTCCATATGGGTTGCTCCCAAGCAAGGCATTTGGTTTCTCCTTTGTTCCCAGTACACTGAGTAAAATTGTTCCAGAAAGCCCTTGCCCTTAAGAAACAGGGCTGGGAAGATGGGGGTAAACTGAGCTGGGGACCTTCAATGTCAAAAAGGAGGCCTCTTGGGCTCTGTCCCACCCATCCCTAACCCCTCCCCCCTGTTGAACATGCTGTCTCCCTCCAGCAGCAGAGCAATAAGAGGACTCACATCTGCTCCTTGACCAGAAGCTCAGGTGGTGGGAAAGGACAGGGGTGTGAGGAGGCAGTGAACTCTGTCTGCCACCTCCATGGGCTGCAGGTGCACAGCTTCCCTAAGGCCCTGCTGGCTCAGCAGTAGGAGCTAGAAATCAGGTAGCCACAAGCAATGTAAGTAAAGCCCCAAACGTGTTTGCTGTGACTTGAAGGTGCCATCACAAAGAGCACTAACGTGTCCACAGAGAACCTCTGGTATCAGTTTCCTAGGGCTGCTGTAACAAATTACCACAAATTGGGTGGCTTAAAACAGCAAGTGCATATCCTCATAGTTCTAGAGGCAAGAAGTCCAAAACCAGTAACACTGGGCCAAAGCTCCCTTCAGAGGGACTGGGAAAGAATTCTTTGCCTCTTCCAGCTTCTGGTGACTCAGGGCTTTCCTTGGCTTATGGCCACATCACTCCAATCTCTGCCTCTGAGGTCATATTGCCTTCTCCTCTGTGTGTATCCCAAATCTCTCTCTGCCCCTCTCCTATGAGGATACCTGTGATAGCACTTAGGGCCCACCATGCAATCAAGAGTATCTTTGCATCTCAAAATCCATAACTTAATCCCATGTGCAAAGACTTTGCCATATAAGGTAGTGTTCATAGGTCCCAGGGATTAAGACCTGCTCTCTTTGGGAGGGGCCATTATTCATCCTATCAAACCTCTCTACAGCAATCTTATGCCTGCTTCATCTCAGAATTAGAGATGGGTCTAAGAGGAAAGGTGGGCTGGGCTTCTCTTCCGTACCAAACTCCTAGGTATTGAGGAGGAACCAGAATCTTCTCAGACAAGCAGTGGCCAGCTCATTCACAGCCACAGAGACCAAAGGGAAGAGAGTGGATTGGGGTTTAATGCCCTATTGTAAAAAAAGAAAAACTGGGCAGAATTAAGTCATAAAAAGAGGTCAGGGCTAAATTTTATAACCCATATTTACTATCAGTGTTGCTTTGACCAAGTTAACCTGATGTGTCTGAGCCTCAGTTCCCAAATCTATAGAATGGGCACAATACTCTAGAGAGTATTAGTAGGTAGACCTCACTGAGAGGTTGTAGGGATAATTAAGTACTCACCATGTGCCAGGTATCATGGTCAGAACTTTGTAAATATTTTCTACTTTAATCCTTAGAGAGAAGTGTAAAGTAAGTATTTTTGTCCCCATTTTACAAGTAAGGAAATGGAGGCTCAGAAAAGATATATAATATGCCCAAGATCACACAGCCTAAAATAATCACAGTCTTGTTTTGTAGCCAGGTCTGACTCTAGATCATAAGGCGATCAGCACAAAGAGAAGTTAACCCTGGTCTCATCCATGGCTGTACATCAGAATCCCCCAAGGAGCTAACACTCTGTAGATGCTCAGCCCACCCTGACCAGCTGAATCAGCATCTCTGGGAGTAGGACCTAGATATTTGATAAAAGCTCCCAGGTGACCATTGTGCAGCCAGGGCTGAGAACCAATCAGTTAAATAAACCCCTTTCTCTCCTTGTGCTGGGTGAGGGCAGGCCTTCCTCCAGCCCACATACCCCACTCCAGCCAGAGCACCTACTCTCCGATTTCCAACTGTAAGCTCTTCCTGATAGCCTTGATACCTGATCTAATGAGAAACAGCATTCCCTGCTAAGCAAAGAAATGTCCTCAGTTATTCATTCATTTATTCACTAATTCATTCAATGAATGCAAACTCCATGCTACTTTCTTTTCAGCCCTTAGGACAGTAGCTGACACTTAGTATGTGTTCAGTGAATATCATTATTTCATAAGGGCAGTTGTAACAGTTTCTTTGTCTCACCCCTTAGATATGTTTCCTTCCCATTTTGACTGATTCTCTTCATTCTGGGTGTCCCTGTGGGATCTGTCTCCTGCTCTACCTATTTCCTGCCTTAGCACCTGATATAGGCTAATCCAGTGATTTTCAACTGGTGTGCCACAAGAATGTTTAATACATGCAATACTTGACTATTTAGTCAGGTGTCTGACCTCTTTTCCTTTAGACTGACAAATTAAAAAAAAAAATGACAACAGCCATTACAACAATAGCCGGCCAGTGTAAATGAATCAAAATAATAGCTATTTTTTGTTGGATTGGCAAAAAATATATAATATTTTTTTTGGTGTGCCACAGAATTTTAGTAATTAGTTTATGTGTGTCATGAGATGAAAAGGGTTGAAAATCGCTGGGCTACACAATGCCCTCCCCCCCAAAAAATCATTGTTCTAATCCCCAGAATCTCTGAATGTTACTTTACTTGGGAAATGTCTTTGCAGATAATGATTAAGAATCTTGAGATGAGGACATTACTGTGGATGATCTGTGTGGACTCTAAATGCCAGAACAAGTGTCCTTACAAGAAAAAGGCAGAAGACAAAGAGGAGAAGGCAAAGTGACTATGGAACCAGAGACTGGGGTGATGTGGCTGCTAGCCAAGGAATACCCTGAGCCACCAGAAGTTAAAAGAGGCAAGGAACAGATTTGTTCCTAAAGATCTCAGTGGGAACGTGGGCCTGCTGATATCCTCTTTTGGCCCAGTGATAGTGATTTTGGAATTCTGGCCTCCAGGACGGTAAGAGAATAGTCTGCTGTTGGTAGTTTGTTACAGCAGGCACAGGAACCTAACACACCACGTGTCCTGACCTTTACTTTATGCCTACCTCTGGGCCCTGACCATACCCGGTCTGGCCCCCAATAGCTGGTCCACCTCATGGCAGATTATCACCCCACATCATCACTCCAGAAGGACTTTTAATCCACCTGCTCACTCCTGGGACTGGATTTCCTTGCTAGGCCAAAAGGACACACTGCAGGACGCCAGGTCCAGAGTCTCCAAGATAAGACCTTGCGTGAAGAGAAATGGAATCCAAGGCTGACCTTAAGGGGCCATCAAACTCCATTCCATAGACAGCCCAGCAAGCTGGTTCATGCTGGAGAATGCTGAAAGGAGAGTCATGCAGAAACAGAACAAGCTCAGAAAGGAAAGCAAAAAGTTGGAAACCCCCCCGCTTCCCCACTTCTCTTGTAGCTTCTCCATCTCCTTTGTGCCTGCAGAGGACCATGGGTCTGTCATCACTTTTAAGGACAATCCATCACATTTATATAGCACATCGTGCTCTTGTGAAAAGATTTCTACATCCATCACTCCATCTGAGATTCATCCTGCAGGGTAGGTCGGAGTGTTACCATCCTACTTTACAGGGAATGTTTGAAGACTGAACTGAGGGCCAACAGTTTTGGAAGTTAGTGTAACAATCAGTCTAACACAAGAGTGGGTCTCATGACCCTGAATCCAGAGCTCTACCCAGGTCACTTCGCCTCCTGCCTATGTGCTTGTGTGGCTTACACACTCAGAGATGCAGCACAGACACACATCCAAATCAACAGCACACCCATCTACACACTTCAGACGACTTAACTCATTTAACCCTCACAACAGCCCCATGAGGCAGGTCCTATTCATTACCCTCATTTTACACAGGAGGGAACAGGCACGAGGAAACTGAACTAGTTGTCCGAGGTCTTACTGCTAGTACATAAAGGAGTCAGGGTTTGAACCCAGGCAATTTGGCCCCAGAGTCATGCTCTTAACCCAAAGGGGGCTAAGGCATGAGAGGAATGCCAGAACTTCTTTCTCAGAACTGGAACTCCACAAAAGTATATTAAAAACCAATGATGTTCTGAGCACTCTTCAAAATAAAGAACCAGAGGCAAAATGTAACTAAATTAGCCCTTTAGAATGAAAGTGATAGTGCTTTAAAATTCCTATTGAAAACTCTTTCCACCAGATGTGCCCACTTATAATGTGGTCATCATTAGTCACACGTGTTTGGGGGTGCGCACGCGTATACACCCACACTCATGTAGAGGGAGATGAGTGGCAGACCCTCCAGATGGTTCACCAGAAATCTTACATCAGGTCTCCCCCAGTACCCCTGCTCCATCAAAGGGATTTTGAGTTTGGAGTCTGGGTAAATTAACAACATCCCTGTTCTTTATTTGTCTCCTTTCTGACTGTGATAAATAGCCCTTGGGAATCCTTCCTATATCTGGGTTGAGAGAGAAATGAAACATCCCTGCCTACATTTCACCCCACTATGGACAGTAGGATATACATCACGAGTTAGCTGTGTTCTAGTCTTATAGAACATGTTTTCAATCCCCCCAAAGTAACAAACGTGCTCATTGCCATCATCCCAAAGCCTGACTAGTTAGTCATCCTGACCACATGGGGCAGGATGCCAGCCCTGTGTAGGGGGTACTGCATTTCCCTATAAAACTGACAGTCTAGCCAGAAGGTGTGATCAAGCTGACATTGGCTGAAATACGGATTTGAGGAGGTCTTCCAGTTCAATCATTTTTTGTATAGATGTGAAAACTGAGGTCCAGAGATGGAAAATGGCATGACTGCATTGGCAGACTAGAAAACTTGGAAAACCCTTCATGCAGAGAACAACCAAAAACTATGGGCAACATATAAAAATTATCTGGTTACTGGAGATGTTCCAAGACAGAGAAGAACTACAGGACCTAGTCTGAGGGATAAAAATGAAACCCAGAGAAGTCAGTCCGTCATTCAAGGCTACTTCTCCCCAGACTCTAGGGCCTCAGCCAACTCCAGGACAGGTGGCTGAGATATGTAAAACTTAACAGGCATTTTGACAGCTGTCTTGCAGCTAGGAAAAAGAATTCAAGTTCAGGACCCACCAAGACAGAGGGACTAGTAAATCCTTGAGTCTTGGGCTGGGGCACGAAAGGGACATAACTTTATCCTAAGAGTAAAGTTGAATCAAAAATAAACCAGCCCTCACAGAGACCAAGGGCCGAGTTTGAACCATCCATCCCTGATTACATTAAGGTGACCTTGAATTTCTAAAGGCCCTTAGTTTCCAGTAAGAAATAAATTAAATCCTCTCTACAGTAAGACACCTTTCTTTCTTATACCTTGCTAAGCCTCAAATTACCCCAAGTCTTTGTTCTTATGAAACACCTGGCACTCAATCAAAAGTAACCAGGTATACAGAAGAACCCAGATAATAGTCATCAGATAACTGTGCCTAATATTTTAAGAATTTAAAGCCAAAATGAAAAATTCTGATAATCAACTGGAAACTACTTTTGAAAAGGAAATAAACACACTAAAAATATATAATGCTACAACTGAAAAATTACACTAACTAAAATTTTAAAATCAATGGAAGGTTTTAACAAAAGATTAATTGGGAATTAGAATATAAGTCAGAATAAAATGTCCAGAACTAAGCACTAAAAGATGAAAGGATGAAAAATAGAAAAAAGATCATACGGTAAATCAAGATATTGCACAGGAAGAAAAGGTCTAAGTAATGTAACTATTGTCACAGAAAAAGAAGAGAGAGAGAGAGTGGAGGAAGAACAATATTTAAGCGTATTTTCTAACATTGCAGAAACAAAAAAGCACAAATTCAAGAAGCACTTACTTATGAATATCAAGTAGGATAAATACTAAAAATATTTTAACCATACCTACTCATCAGGAAAAAAAACTAAAAATTAACAAAAAAAGGGGAGTTAGTCTTCAAATTAAAACAAGAAAAATTACAAAAGCAGCAATAAAACTCACAACTGACTTCCCATTGGAGACAGCATGTCTGACAGTAATGTGACAATATCTTAAAAGTACTGAGGAAATAACTGCCATTCTAAAAATCCTATACCCAGCTAAAATATCTTTGACAAATGGCAATGAAATCAAGATATTTTTCACACAAACGAAAACAGAGAATTTGTCAATAGACTTGAACTAAAGAAAATGTCTATCTCAACACAGAAGGAAAATGATCCTAGAAGAAGCTTAGATGCAGGAAGACATGAAGAGTGTAGAAAGGATAAATATGTGGGTAAGGTAAA